>JBAMDO010000152.1:0-132024 GCA_037074765.1 Mansonella perstans
GCTGAAAATGACGGCTACTAATGCCAGTTCATTTCAAGATTTCCCGCCAAAAGTTTAACACGAGACTACTCGTCTTCCGGAATATTCTATAGGGAAAGCTTCAAAATAACTTATCACTTATTTTCTCTCAGTTAATTACTATCCACGCATCATATACGCATTTCACGTGCTCTTTCCATATGTGATTTCATGTGTCCATTCCACATGCGCAAATGACCAACTCGTTATAACTAACCGTAAGAAAAAAAACTCAAAGTAACACCGCTACCACACTTTTTTTTTTGATCTTTCAAAATACACTTACACGTCTGTCTAATATATATCGCACACTTACGTTTAACACATTTCTAGAAGGCGGTAAAATTATGCGCAACACTTAACATATCCTTGATGTTATGAAATAGGTACAAATTTTTAAGGAGTAAATTCAAACTTAAAGAAGTTACAAATGAACATTTTGGTTAATCTCTCTGTAAGTAAAAAGAAAAAATAATCGTATGAGACAAATTTCCAAAGGTTATTTTTAATTGAATATTCATCAAAATTTCGATTGAATAATTTTTAAAAAATTAAAAAATTCGTAAGTTTTGATAAAACAGAAAAAAAATGTGTTCAGTGATGTTTGGTGGGCATAGTTTTTTTTTTTTTTTTTTTCGTTTGTATAAAATAATATTTGTTAAAAAAATTTGCAATAATATAAGTTAAAAAGGTGTAGTTGTAAAAGAAAAGCAATTAAGTGTTGCGCATAATTTTACCGCCTTCTAAAAACGTGTTAAACGTAAGTGTGCGATATATATTAGACAGACGTGTAAGTGTATTTTGAAAGATCAAAAAAAAAGTGTGGTAGCGGTGTTACTTTGAGTTTTTTTTCTTACGGTTAGTTATAACGAGTTGGTCATTTGCGCATGTGGAATGGACACATGAAATCACATATGGAAAGAGCACGTGAAATGCGTAGACGATGCGTGGATAGTAATTAACTGAGAGAAAATAAGTGATAAGTTATTTTGAAGCTTTCCCTATAGAATATTCCGGAAGACGAGTAGTCTCGTGTTAAACTTTTGGCGGGAAATCTTGAAATGAACTGGCATTAGTAGCCGTCATTTTCAGCTTTTATTCTTTACGGCTGCTTGTAACGTGAATAATTGCTTGCGTGAGGTGAGGTCAGTAAGACATAAAACATAGCATTTTACGTGTAACATATCATTTTACACTATTAGCTCTCGATTGCTTATTCATTTTGTGGATATGTCTGCTCTCGACGTAAGATTTTGCACGTAGGCACTTGAAAAAATTTGGTGGGATATTTCAAATGATAAATCCATGTGATTTACTTAATGGGTAACGATGCATTTTTATGGCTTTTTCTTTTTGTACCATAGAAATGAGGGAGACGTGGCGTGACGTAACGTAATGTTTTACGTGATCTTTTTTTTGGTGAAATAAAAAGATAAATAGGGAAGTTTTAAAGGCATTGAAAATCGAGTAATTTTAGGCAATGCTATCTCTTTTCCTTATTGACAATATTCTGAATCATAATTTGAGTTGTTTTATTATTTAATTAAATTCTTTTTTTTTTTTAAAGTAATGACACGAAACTAACATTTGTTTATCAAATGAAGAGGATAAAAAGTACAACGATTGATGCTAATCTAAGATACTTTCATTTCTATATTTTTCCTTACTTGCATTGAAATTTTCCAGTGATAAATTTGCCATAAGCTATTGCCGGGAAAGGAAAAGAAAATAATTAGCTATTTTCAGTACAAAATTATCGTAACATTAAAAATGATAGAAATATTGAATATGGAATCACAATTCAGAACAGATTCAGGAATTACAATTTTGTGCACTTATATTAAAAATAACATCTTTGTTCAGTATTTCATTTAAGGCAATTTTGGAAGAACAAACGGATTATCAGCCATGGACTGTTATAACATTTTTGAAAACGATAGTTTTGATGGTTGCGGTAAAGAATATTTTATCTCGAATTTTTTAATTAACAAATTGAATTTAGCAGCTTCCAACACACTCTACTGCTTGACTATAGTTTCAGACATCTTTTTGCTTCAGATACCTTATTTGTTCATAGAAAAAATATCCTGAAGAAATATCTCCGAATCCTTCTATTGATTCATTCATAATAGAATGATATAGAATGTCGTATGATCATTGTTCTCCTCATTTGCTTCAAACTTCTGAAACTTTTTACGCAGAATTATAGGGAACTTCAACATAGTCGAGTGTGTTACATTCCAACTCATTATTAGAGTATTTAGTTTGAAATCAGAGAAAATGTAATTAGTAACGTACAATTCAAAATATTGTTCCAAATCTTCTGGAATTGAGTGTTCATTCATAATTTGAAAAACTAATTACCAGGAACAGTCACAGAAATGAAAAAGATCTGGAGCTGTGACAACAATGAGAATCAGATTGCGGTTCCAGATTTGGTGCAGCAAAGTTATTCAGGCAATGGGATTTTCTCTCGCAAAGTATTTGTTGGCGGACTTCCACCTGATATAACTGCTGGTAAAGCTTCAGTTAAGCTTCAATTAATTCATATTTCATCGCTTTTTAATGTCTGTGCAAAAAATTCTAAAAATTTTCATATCTATAAAATATCTTTGTCGTTTTCGATATTTTAGACTTAATTTCTTTGTTCTTCGAACAATTTGGAGCAAATGCAGTTGACTGGCCACATCGCAAATGTAGTGGAAGTGATACACCGCCAAACGGTTAATTCTTTGTTCATTGTGTCCTCTTAATGTTCTGCAAATTCTAAAAATACTTGAAAGCTCTTGACAATTTAATGTTTATTTGTTTTGTTATCCACTAAATAGATCTGATCAGCAAGGAAACTCAGTCCAGAACCTAATTTGAAAGAAAAAAGAAGAAAAATATTCTTATTGCGTACCAGGTTAGCATTTCAAAGTTACAAGAAAGCTGATTTCAGGATATGCTTTTGTGGTTTTCATCAGTGACCGCTCTGTCGAATATCTCGTTAGCCAATGCATTTGCAAGCAAGGAAGACTGCACATTGTTTTGAAAAATGGTGAAAAAGATGTCAAAGCGGTTAGTTCACGATTTAAAGAGTTCAAAGGAGTAAACTTAATTAGTTAATTGAGCTGGAAAACTATAAACATTTGAAGCATAGCAAAATTACAGGTGCAAGTGAAACCTTGGACTCTTAGCAATCAGATATATCGTGCGACGAATGCGCCACTACTATCTGATCGGTATTCTGTTTTCATCGGTGGTGTACCGCGTACAACAACTGCATGTCAGTTTGTCATATCATAACTTCTTGCTAATTATGGCTTGAAATGAAACTTAATTCTTTAACGCTGTACTTTCGTAATTTATGTTAATAAATGCATCGTTTTTGTTCATTTAACATTTTGAATGACTCCAACATCAGCTGGAGGAAATTTCTTTCAAGAAAAATTACAGTACCCTTTTGCAATTATACAATGCTGTCATCGCTTTCATCCTTGTCTGAAATAATTTTTGTAGAAGAATAAACAATTTTCTTCTTTATTTCTTAAAAACAATTCAGTTTCTATATAGTCTTAGACTCCGAGGTTAGTATAAGTGGTATGCTGTCTTGTGTTTGAATTCAACATTAATTGAATACTGTTGAATAATGATTTGAAATATTATTTTATATTTCAGCGGAACTTGCAATGCTGCTTGAGCAGACTATCGGTGATGTTGCATATGTTTCTTTGAAGGTTGATGTTGAGACAAAATATCCGAAAGGAGCAGCACAAGTAATTTTCGATAGTCGTCAATCCTACTTAACAGCGATTGCAATGCATCTGATAACATTAACAACAATTGATCAGGCGAAACAGGTGAGTTCATTTTTCCAAATTTTCATATGTAATAATTGTAAAATGGAAGCCTAAATGTGACGATTGCGGGAGAAAGATGAGAAACGAAATTAGCTCCTTTTAAAATTGCAGCATAAAATTTCAGATAGAGATAAAGCCATATCTGATGGATTGTGCTCAATGTGAGATTTGCAATCTGGCTGATGCTCGGTATTTATGTCCAGAACTTTGCTGCCTTATGTATCTCTGCGAACCGTGCTGGATTGAGGTGCACAAACAACGCGGCTTGCTACATCATAAACCGATGACCAAAACGAAGCCACGAAGCCCAATGAGAAATATTTCGAACTGTCTCAATGCATTACCTTTTTTCAATCCATCATTTGATCATCAGAATCACACTCACAATTGTCTTCTTTCAAATAATCAGCAACAGCCATGCCATTGCAGTAAGTTTGAATTTCTGAACATATTGAATTCGAGACATTCAGGCAGTGTGATTCAGTGTGACTTAAATTATCCGTTATTTTTATGTCGTTGTGGCAGGAAGGACGGATAGATATATGCAGTGATCGTTAGAAGTTATACTTTTATTAGTTAATGCGCAAATATGCCTACAATAATACAATTTGATTACTGTTATATTCGTATCTGTCGTTTATTTCAGAAGTCAGCGAAACGCTTCCACTGCAACGTTTGCTGCAGCAGTACATTACGCAAGCAAACCTTCCATTATCTCGCTCTACGTTCATTTGAATAATTTCATTAATTATTTGACTGCTTTGTGAATAGAAATTATGAAATGTTCACCTTGTCCCTTAATTTTCTTCTCCTTTCTACTGATTAGTGAAGTGCTATTGTTTCCTACTAAGTGTGAATTATTTGGATTTTCTTTTCACACATGATTTGAATGTTTAATTCGTACTGTATTAAAATGTTTTAATTTGTATTACATACAATTTGTGTATTGTTTTACGTGAACTACATCCCTGTTTAATTATATCCGCTGTTTCACCTGAATTTTCGTTGTAATTATTCTCTTCGTTGTGAATATGTTTTAAGAATTTAAAATTGTTTATTTTCATCTTCTGTGAGCAGATTTTGTTTTCTTCAAATTGTGTATACTTGTTGTTAAAAGTTTTGTTTTTTTGTTTTTTGTTATAATTATCGCATTATTATTTTAATCTAAGTTTCGGAAACGGTAGCATATACTGATTTCAAAATAAGATACGCTTCTCGTCAAATTTTTTAGGTTTAGATATTGGAATGTGAAATTCATCTAATTTTGGCTGCAATTCGGTAAAAAATCCGATAAAAGCTGCATCATATCGTCAATTGCACCATTTTCTTGATTCGGATGTCTGTAACTTTGTAAATCACCATAACCTAAATCATCAACCATAAGGATCACGATATTAGGTCGTTGCGGTGTCGCTGGTTCTGGTGATCGCATCTCACGACGAAAAGCACATGCGAATACTCTTTGTTCCAGTACCAATCCGAGAGTATATAATATTACTGTCCAAAAGCCAGGTAACCAGCTCACAGAAAACCCTTTGGAAAATGATTCAGAAGGACCAATAGCGAGTCGAACCAGGAATTCGAAAAAAACCAGCAAAGATTTCACACTAATTTCTTCTTTCTCTTCTCCCATTGGGAGTGTCGCGAACGATCATATCGCGAAACCGCCAATGAACCGATAATTCAAATTGCAGATAAACGTTAATGACATTATGAAGCATTCAATTACTTCCTATATCTTTGTTGTGATCTAAAGTTACATTCTTTTGTATACATGTAAATCCTATTCTGTTACCGTATCGCTTCAAAAATGACGTTGTTGTAAATCCTCTGTTGATCACCATAAATGATTCCCTCCTTTATCATTTGATCTTATGATCCTTCTATTAAGCCATTATTCCCTCCTCCTCTATTACTATATATAGATTGTCAATCCTCCAACTGAGGATTCATTTGTTTCTTCATTTATTTACTCACTTATGTCCTTATTTCAATTTTTTTCTTCTACATTAAATATTTACGTTCGCGTTTTCAAAATGCTTTTAATTGAGTTCGCGTTTGTTAATATTTTTAATAAAAGTATAATTACCCAAGTTTGAGACTCCCATAACTCAATCCAACCCCACTAGATCTAAACGTTGGATAATATTAGCTAACAATCGATCTCTCACAAGAAGTTCACGATAAAATGATAAAATCCTGTCGTTACTATAACATTGGGAAGTTACAGAAGTTGCAGAAAGTTTCAATTTAATTCCACATTAGAGCTACTAAATTGAGAAAGCATTCGACGTAGTACGATTCGGGAGAAAACCGATAAAAGTTGCAGATAGTCAGATTTCATAAGAGAAGATGCCAAAAAAGCATTTTAAGCTCATGAATTTTGAAGATTTTGGAAAAAATCTGAAGTCTATGAAGTAACAGTTTCCTATCGAAGTTTGTATTTCCCATTAAAAATTGAATCATTTAAGTAAATTCTAATCACTTGGTGTCTTTTTTTTGAAATTCAAATTTATTTTCACAATTTGGACATAAATTCTGTGAAGCAACAGTAACAATAAACTTTGATGAAGATATAACAATAATTAATGATAGGAAATAAGCGATGAAAATTATTGGCCAAAAGTATATGCTGATTTCAGGATAATATTTGTGAGAATTGCTGCACCTGGCAAAACGTGAATGATCAATTATCTCATAAATAATAAGACCGGAGCCTGTTTCTGTGATGTCTAAAGCATGAAGTCTTATTCTTAAACCTGAAATCTAATTCTTGCTAGAATAATAGTTTACGGCTAAATTGCTTCAATACCTGAAGCCTAATTCTTGTTAGAATAGTAGTTTACGATTGAATTGCTTCAATACAATTCAACGTTAATCTCTTTCATGTCAACGATAATCTGTATATTAGAGATAAGCTGTATATTGTATATAGGCTTCAGGCTTATCCAGGATTTTTTAGTTGCAATTAAGTGCTTCCAATAAATCTAGAACTAAATCTATAGCTCTATTTTTAAATGTTTTTTTTTTCTACCTTTTTGAAGAATATAGAAATATGCTAATTGTATATCGAAAAAGGGTCAAGTTCATTAATATATTTGAATTGCTTATCAAAATCGGAAAAAAAATATATATATTATATATTATATTCTGGAACAGAAGAATATATACGTGTATATATAATGCGTTTTACTTTTAAGAGTACCCTATTTCTTTAGGCATATCTGAAATGAAGTTTAGTATAACTGAGCATCCAAAGATTCAAAATTTAAAGAATGAATCATTTTTTTGATGAACTCCACATAGCATTTTTTTTTCCTTCTTTTCTCAAAAACTAAAAATTCTAGAATGTCATGCTGTTAAGATTTCCAGGGGAAATGGATTAAATCGATTAGTGTGAAATTTAGATCACACCACAAACATATCTCCGGTACAGTACCAATTTTCCTTAGGGCTGCAACTTACTATTCTCCTCAAATGATAATGTAACAAAATGCCGTAAAAAGGTGAATTGGGTCTTAGATATGATCTGAACTAAAGTGATGTAGTAGCTCATGGTAAAAAAAGAAATATGTAATTTGGAGGATTATTTTCAAACAGTTTCTTCACCAACTTCTACTATTGAAGAAACATAAAACACATTGGGACAGTTGTTTAATTCAGTCTGCTTTGTAGAACCGAGAAATTCGAGTTGGATGGCAAACGTTCATTTAGGAATCGAAGATGGCACGTTCTTTTAATTAAGTACACCAAACTTTAGCTGTAAAATCGGCTAAATTCTAGTTATAATAAAATCCAACAATTTTATTGTTAATGTCATTAGATGTTCTAAAAGTAAGTCGTTATATACTGAATGTCTTCATATAGTAGTGTATAAATACCCTAAAACTTCATTCAGCAGGATTATATGTTTTGTGGATCTGGATACATGATTAAGATAAGATTACTGTAAAACTTTAAATCAGCGAACATGGTTGATTATTAAAAAAATAAATGCAATATCGCAAAGTTACACTGAGATGTAGCAATGTGTGATTTGTTGAGTCGAACTGCTAATCAACTAAATGGAATAGAAAAGCATAAAATCAGGCTGATATGTAATTGATACTTATTACAGAACAACCGAAATATCTTTAAAAAAAAAAAAAAAAAACTGAATTACCAATATGAAGAAACAAGAACCAATTGCTCAGAAATTAAGAATATAATTAAAGCAAATAGTTATTTAAATGTAGCAAATAATTCAGTATGCTGACGTTAAATTTAAAAGAAAAAAAGAAACGAAGATAATTCTTTTGTATATCTTTGCTACAACACTACTAAAGATAACGAGAAAATGAAATCAACATTTAAAAACAATCAAGAATGTAACTGCATACTTGTCATCGTAAAATATTGAACAAAGAAAAATAAAGAAAATGAGACACATCAAAGAACATGAATATAAACTTATTAATCGGCAAATGAATGATAAAAGTAAGATGAGAAAAGCTTAACAATAATTTTTCATTCAGAAAGACGATAATGAACTATGATAAGCTGTATCTACACTCGTAAATATGTCTACTGAAGTGTATTCTCTGCCATAAGATGTCTGATAGAATCATTCTTTCGTACTGAGGCAAATAATTCGTCATCGCTATCCTCAGAATCAGTATGATCCGAAACAAATTGTTTCGCTGGTAAAATATTATATTGTCGAATATACATTTCGCTATTCTTAACTCTATAATGCACAGAGATCAATATTCATCACAAACATATACTTTTAATTTCATTGCTTTAATCATGATAACACCATTGTTATCAATTCAGAAATATGCATTATTTTGTAAACTGCAATACAATTGTTACCTTAGAATTTTGATGACAACTGTAAGCTTAAAATTTTGATAACAATAGTTAAATTATCAAAATTTTAGAATTTCGATTGACAACTGTTACCTTAAAATTTTGTTGACAATCCAAATTCCAATAATCATTACAAGAAGACCTATTACCAATAAAAACCTGTAATAAATTAACTATTGGAAAAAATCATTCATTCAATGGTCCCTCAATCTTTTCTTGACTAGAGAGACCAATTTCATTTCTATCAAATTATATATAGGAAATTATAAGGTTCAAAACAAGAAAAAAAAATTTTGTTCATTTGAAAATAACCTTTAATCAAAACTTTTGACACATATCAATTAAACTTTCAACATATTAATTAAATGTGCATTGTATCGTTATTCCTCTCATAGCATATTTTAGTTTGCATGAATTGTGTGAATCAACATGAATCATCGGTTGAAAATTGCCCTATCAATCTAACTAATGGATTTACAATTTGATTTGCCTTTTACTTTTACAGTTCTGATTATTCTATGCACATCAGAATATACAAATATGCAATGCAATTTAGTTTATTTTCATATGGAGAAATAATTGACTATAAATAAATATTGTTGACGGGCCTAAATTCTATGATTATCATAGTATTCTCGATACTATTAGTATTCTCGATGCTATTACCGTATTGTCATGTATCAGCGATAGATATTAAATTAAGTTTAAGTTTATTAATAATAGTGATATTACAAATGATACATGTATAATACCTGTATATGGCGTTCTTGTCCATATCAAAGGCTCCCTGCTTGTGTAATACTATCGACGGAGATGTATTCATGACAGTACGCGTTATGTTCATAACAGATGTATACATCTCATAAGAAAAATTTTAAGCTTTACGTCAAATCTTGCGACAAGCTACACGTCACGTCTGCCGAATCAATCACACGTCACATCTTCCGACCAACCACCATACGTCACGCCATCTTAATAGCAGCAGCCATTTTATTAAACAATTTCTTAAATAGGCAAATTCGTTTCTCGGTGACATTATCTTATATTGCAAAATTCTCGGTTACATTCTCGAATTAGTCGTGAATAATTTGATGGCGGATTGCGCGTTTTTATTTTGACCTATTAATTGATGGATAAAATAATTATAGAAATGAGAGAGAAAGAAAAGAACGAACAAAATGGGGTCGAAGATCAGACTGATCGAGTAGCTAAAGATACATCAAAAAGTAAAGATTGGGCTGCTGCTGATCTTGAAAAGGTTTTGTTGCTCTTACTTTTTTAGTATGTTAATTAAAAGTATTTACAAATTACAAATACATCAATTAGGAGGTTATCATTTCTTTTACAGGTCACTGATTTCAATGAAGATAACGATACTGGTCGAGAAGTATCAAATGAAAAACTCGACAGTTTAATTAGTGGACCTAGTGGACCGATAAGAGGAAGTGGAAAAGTTGTAAATGTAAGGAAAGAGGACGTATTGCTTATTGTAAGTTACAACACTACAATTTAATCTTATCATTTGTATAAGAGGTTAAGCTGATAATTTTGCTTGATATTTTGATTATTTTAATAATTAGATTAGATTTATCAAAAAGCTAAAATTTTGATTATTTTACTTGATAATTTGCTTGATTTATTTTGACATTTTTTATAATTATGAATAAGTTGATAAATTTAATTATTCCTAACTAATACGTAGTTTTTATCAGCTCAGTTTTTGTTTTTATTTTATATGTTTTTATTAGTTTTATATATAAAAAGGAAAACTTTATGTTGTCGTGAAATTGAATTAGCACAATTTGATGAATCGCAGTTTACGTCATTCTTTATCGAATATATATGAAACTTTGAGTAGTAGTTAAATCGAAGATAAAATTTGCGAAAATGATACGTGCAGAAATGCAAAGACTATTTTACAAGTCGTAACTTAGTTTCCACCTGAATTTCTGTTTCTTCCAAAATTTGTAGTGCAATAAAAAAAAGTTGTTGCAGATGGATGAACTAGAATTGCCCAAAATTCGAGCGGAGAAGAAGCTCATTGAGCACAATGGCGATATTATAGCTGCAGCAAAGGATCTTCTAGGCTTCTAAAATTGTCGAAAATCTAACCAAAAACAATGTTGCTTATTATTTCATCTCAATTGGAATTCATTAATCTACTGCAATCAATTATATCCCTTGCATACTTTAAAATAGATCCGCTCATAAATCTTACAAAATTTTCCAATTTTCTAGAAATGAACTAATCCTTTTGTCATTGCAATGATACATTTTTGTAGAGAGATTTTATGTTACAAAGCATCTGGCTAATTTGCTCAAACAGATCTGTAAAAGCTTACAAATACACTGTTTCAAGTTCAATGATGTTAACACACTGAAACTCATGCCGTTTCCCTCTTAATATGATAGAATCCTTATAAAAATATAAATCTCATGATTTACTTCATCTGCTTTATGTTTGGTTTATCTATAACTTGTGAGACCAATGCTGATATAATTTATTAAAATAAACAACAAATATAATATGAACAGACTTTATGTACGAATCAATACAGAATCACAATTCTTGAATTTTTATGGATCATGGTGCATGAGTCAGTTCTTTGACCAATTCTGAACTGTACGAAAATCCGAAAATTTACATCAAGGGGGGATCATCAAAAGGAGCTAAATCAGGGTCCGGATTGCAAGGCACATACTGGTCATGATCTAATCGAACCACTCCAACACCGCCACCAAGTCGTCGGTACGTCATGCATCCTGATTGACGCCATTGATTCGTTTCTCGATCATAAACTTCTACAGTCTTTAGATAGGTGGTACCATCAAAACCACCCACTGCATATAACTGGTCATTCACTACTGCTAAACCCACCTAAATTCAACTTAGTCATAAAATTGCTCCAAAAATGTAATAAAGATATATTGTTTGCTGGAACGGTAAGGAAGTAAGTTGACTGTATGAGTGAGTAACTATTAGTAGTTTCACAACTGCCTAAAACAATGGTTACATGAAATCATAAGATATGGTTTAACTTATTGCTAATTATGGGCCATGTATTATGTAGGAAACGATTGTTAAAACAAGTGCTGACCAGCAGTGATAGTGATAAACAAACTTTAAAGCACGGATACATTTCAACAAAGTACTGTGTCCAATAATATTTTAAAAGTTCGAATATCGTATTTAAAACTGCCGAAATATGGCATGATATATCAGAAACTATGAAAATATCAGAAGTATCACACCTAAATATTAGTTATCTGAAATGTGATTAAACGAAATACCCCAGATCGGCGATTGTTCATTGCAACAACATTGACCCATTCATTTGTGTTCGGATTGTATTTCTCTGCTGATGATAATTCGCAAGCATTATCTCGACCACCTACGGCATACAAGCAACCATTGTGTACAGCAGTTCCCAGGTGTTTCCGCCTTGTATTCATTGATTTTACCATCATCCATTTGTTCATTCTCGAATCATAGCTATAAAGATTTGATAATCACCAAGTTTTCATGCTGTGATTCAGTAACTTGAAAGTTATTTCTTTTAAGTGTGAAAATTTCTTTCAAGTTCACTAAAGAACTCGAAAAATGAATGGAAAATGCAACAGAAAGAACAACACACCGTTCAACAGTATTCAGTAAATTCCGTCCATCGGAACCACCCACAGCATATAAACAACCATTTAAAACCGAAACCGATACGCCTACTCTACTCGTACTCATTGGAGCCACTTCAACCCACTCATTTCGGTGTGCATCATATCTGCAATTTGAAACGACGCTATCAAGTATTATTTCTAAAAGTATACGAAAATTTCAAAAACTAAGTACTTAACTAGTCAAATTTTATTTCTTATCGGTCTTGCAAAAATAAACATGAACCTTTCCACGACATTTAAACAACAAACACCATCCTGACCACCAATTGCATAAAGCAAACCACCGAGAACTGCCACACCAACAGATGTCCTACAAGTGGATGTCGGTGCAATATCACTACTCCACTGATTTGTTGCTGGGTCATATCTAAATCATATTTAAAATGTATGCATAATGATATCCATTTCAGATTTATAATCTCTATGCCTTTTGTCCAGAAACATGTAACAAACAAATTTTCGGACCGAGCTGCAATCAACAATGAAAGGAATAAAAGCAATAATATATGCACCTTTCAACAGAATTGAGATAACTCTGTCCATCATGTCCTCCCACAGCGTATAATAAATTATCAAGAACAGCTACACCAACACCACATCGTCGCTTGCTCATAGGAGCAACACAACGCCATTCGCCCGTGCGACCATCCATGCGTTCTACCGAGGCAATAGCATCACCACTACACCAACCGCCCACAGCATACAGAACTTCACCGTAACGTAATGGCTTTCTATTCCTGAATACTACCAGTTACAACTCATTGGAATGACAAATTTTATTGTATTCTAGCATAACCATGCTTTAAAAGTCCCAAAGATACCTTGTTCTTGGTCCTTGCATATTGGGTCTTTCCAAAGGCAAAAGAAGATAATTCTTAGCTTCATCAACCAAATCCCGACACTGCGCATCAATTTTAATTAACGGGTCTTCACTTACCACACTAACCAGGAATTTGGCAGGACAAAGAGGCAATCGGACATGCTCTAGAACCTAAAAAAACTATAGCTTCGAAAAAGTTTTTATAAACTCTACTTGGATCTGACAATACAACAAACATGAGAAAATGGAAGAACAAAACCTTCGATAAGAAATGACGTCGATTAGGAAGATCATGGCGAATCCAAGCCATCGCTGCTCGGAAAACAACTTCTTCCGATCGAACGTTTAGTTCTTCACTCGAAATTATATCGATTAACTGATTTGCAGGCAGTGATACGAATTCTTCACTTTTTGCAACATCCTGCATTTTATCTCTTACTGAACTCAAAAATTAAAAATTATCACAAGTTTTTAAATATTTCGAATGATTAATTTCAAGATTTAATGTCAAAGATCAATATTCTAAGCATAAGAAGAAAGACCTGAAAATTATGATGAGTAAATTTGTCGGCAATCCTCATCAAATCTCGACAAGCATGGGTATCGGCAAATGCCCGTATACCTAAACAGTTCGTTGGATCCAACTGCTTCTTCAGAAACTCACAGCAAACCTCCTGCAAGCATCATATGTCTGCTCTTGACCATCTATTTAAATTTTCTACCAAACGAATAAAATTAAAATGATAAAAATAGTGACCTGCACTTCGTTCAATTGCAACAAGCATGCAGCTGGTAGAATGGACTGAACATTGAAATCAGCAATCGTTATTTCACCGGTGTAACAAAAATTAATAAGCGCTTGTAACGTGTGCGGTTCGATATCCACCATTTGAACTTCTTCTAGAAATTCAAAAAACACTTCAATGTTTAAATAAATCTTCCTATCATTTAGTGATACGAAGAACATTGATAAAAGTTATTTTTACTCTTACAAAAAAGATTGATAACAAATAAAATCTTTCCCATTGATGAATTGAAAAATATACTATGAAATAATTACATGATTATTTTACAGTACATTATATCATTGTTTCTTTTATTAGAATGTAATGAAAAGAAAGCTAACGTTGCCGGCTTTCAACCATTTCTGAAGTGAACATAGCACGAAAATAATTGGAACATGAAGCAAGCAGTAATCGGTGAGCACCGATACGAACAGTTCCAACAACTAAAGTGACATCACACAGTGAACCATCTGATCTCATTTCGTTTATTTGTTCAAGTGCCAAACGGAAATGCTTCTGACTTCGACAAACCATTGGAGGACATAACGAAACTGAACTCGAACAAGGTATCATTCTCTGATGATGATAATGATGATCCTGAGATGTGACACCTTCTGAGCCTACATCTCCAGCAAAGAAATTTTCATCCGTAATCATCCTGTAAGCATCTGTAATCATATTGAATTATCATTAATGATAAGATTCATATCACTGTAATTATACTGTTACATTGATATGGATTTTTAAATGATTTCGAATTTCTAAATGATTTTATCATCAATTTCTAAATAATTTTATTATCATGAAATCATTTAAAAAATTGGAATTCAAGGAATCGATATATTATTGAAATTCATTTAGTAGCCATTTATGATTAATCTAGATACACGTAATTATTATTCAACAAAGATTGATCTAGATACACGTAATTATTACTTCTAACAAAGAGGTTAGAGGTCACAAAAATACAAAGTTTTGAATAAATTTCAAGTTCAATCGAAAAAGCAAAAACCACAGCCTACCATGCTTCTCTATCTATTCTATATAACACGTTCTATGCTGGCCCACTTCCAACTATTTCGAATTTTATCCTTCTCTATTTTTATGCCTCTCTCTCTCTTTCCCCATGCTTCTCTCTCTCTCTTTCCATGCCTCTCTCTCTTTCCATATGCCTCTCTCTCCATACCTCTCTCTCTCTCCATGCTTCTCTCTCTTTCCATTTCTCTTTGATACGGGACATTCACTCTAATCTAGCTTGGTTGAGTGACCTTTAACATACAAACTGGAATAGCTTGCGTATCAAGTTTTAGCACGTGGTTACAGATGGACAGGTCAAAGTTCATTTCAAAGACAAAACATTTCGTTCCAGGAACAAAAGCTTCCTGTAATACACTTCGGGAATGAAAACCTAATTTAAATGATTATCGTTCGTTTGTAAATAACGAATCTTTGCAATACCTTCGAATAATGAAAGTGCTTAAATTAATGTGGGATATTCCAGATACTGACCATATCATTCCCGAGAATGATTTGTACTTGGAAAGACAGTAAATGGTTTACTGAAATAGAGGATATGATTTGAAATTTAAAATCAATCAGGAAATGAATTTAAAAGCAATCAGGAAATGAATCAAGAAGTTTGGTTGCACGAAGATTTAGCATAATAATATTAGCGATAATTGGAAAATAGGTGAATTGCAAGTTTTCTGTGAGATAGCAAATATTAATATACGAAGAATGAGCCATTGTTAAGATACGAAATGCGCGTACTGTGAAGCGTTTCTGATGCACCGTATCCGATACTGACTAGGAGATTTATGATGGAATCGTTGACTTTTAAATTTATATTCGAAAGATGGAATTTCCAAGTCAGAGGAAGATGGTTACCAACTGAATTGATTACAATCTATGCTAAATTGTTTCAGAATATGTTTTCTTGAAGCATTTCATTGAGTAGATTCAGATCACATCATCATTGATTTCGTATCAGCTCAAAGAAACATTCCAACAGCAGATCTGTTAACAAATTATCAGCAAGATGTAAAGTTTTCAGATTTGGCAACGAAATAAGCTGTAGTGGATGAATACGTGCCAAGCTAGCCAAAAGTTTGATTCGGATAATTTTAAAATTTTCATTTTAGGCAAAATGAGGCAAATATCGCATGGACATATAATGGAAATCAAATCTTTACCGCAATAAAATGTTATATATTCCATACAGTTGATAATATAAGAATTGGTCATAGCGGCAATATTAATACATTTCAATACATACAAAGAGCAGCATCTGTAGAATAAAATACAGAAAGTGAAATAATTTGTACAAATCATTAATTATTGAATTTTAAAAAAATATGTCTGTTCAGAGTGCTGGAAATGAGCAAGCTGAAAACTTTTACTATCCGAGAAACGTTAATTCACTGGAATTTCAAATTTTCTTTAATCGAATGAATGAATTATTCGAATTACAGAAAATTGACAGTATAAGAATCGATCAGCAGTACCATATGATAGCAGATAATCGTCGTAATTGACTTGTGTCCATTGAATAGATGATAAATGCATTGCTTAGTATCAAAGTATTAACAAAATTTCGAAAAATGCATTAAGTATTCGTAGAAATTCACAGAAGTACATTCGTAGAAATTACGAAAAATGCATTAAGTATAGAAATTCCATGGAATGTGGAAATTTTATTGCTTCTATTTTGTATCAGAAAGAGTGGAAAAAGGCTTGTAATCTTGCATATTTCAATTCTATACATTCGAAACAAATTAGCAATCCTTTGTTCCCTTCAGCTTCAATCACATTGGCTATGATTAATTGTATCTTACAATTAGTGATTTTCTGAAACCCATTTTACTTGATGGAAAACTCAAATCTAAACATACTACGTCTTAATTTTGCTGCTTCACGGAACACTTTTTAATGTTATAATCTTTTTTTTTGTTATATAAGATGAATAATGTCGCCGGATAAATCTTAAGTCAGAAACTTCCAGCATATTTAAGGAGCGCTGGAATTTTATATTTTGATGTTTGCTCGAAATTGAATTCAATTTCATTTCAAAATCCCTCTTTCAATAATTTTTTCTAATTACATCAAGCACTGACCATTACTCTAAGTAGTAATAACAATCCAGCAGCTAAGAATTAAGTAGACGAAGTCCACAGTTGAAAAAGACTAATTTTTATATTTATATTGTAATTTTTATATGTATATTGACTAATTATGTAATATTGACTATGTAATATTGACTAATTTTTATGTGATATTGTTGAGTATATATGTAATATTTGTTGAGTATCACAACATCATAACAGTAATAATGCAGTAATACTTATGAGATGTATAAAGTTCAACGCTGAGTTCAAAACATTTAAGCTTTGCTCCTCATTGTTTAGCAATCACCATTATGAGGAAAAAAAACAAACAAATGACTTCTATCTTCAGGTAAACCGATCATTAAAATGAACATTTGAACATGAAGAAGGCTAATGTTGACGCTATCAGATAAACCGAATGTATCAACTGTTGCAAACATACATGATGCTTGCATTCCGCATCCCTGAATCTCCATGACATGATGCTTGCATTCCGCATCCCTGATCTCCATGACATGATGCTTGTATCCCGCATCCTGATCTCCATGACTTGACTGTTGTTCTGTAGAGAGAACGGTAAAGATCGCAAGATGTAGAAAGCAGACAATCACTTTGGGAATTACATTTTGTATGTTTAATAATCTGTTAGCAACTAAAGGTGTAACAAATTATCTTTATCTATAACAAATTATTTTATAAAATGTTCAACATACACAATAACTGGTACTGTAAAATATAATATTTTATTAAAATTTTAGGGACAATTCTAGAAACAAAAAAAAAACAATTTTATTGAAAAATTTTAGAAATATATCGCACCGTATAAAATTTTTAAATAAAAATTACAGTAATAGAAATATAAGTGGAAAAAATATAACAGCAAGTACATTTAACAAGATGGGACAAATCATAAATCTAAAATTCTGAGCAAACTGATATCCATACAAAACTCAAAGCATCCGTAGAAACAGGAATAAAAAAGACATAAATATGTTTTTAGCATATATCAAAAATTCACAGTTCGCTAATAATTTAAATTTGGGCGCTTCAGCTCAATTCAGTAGTACTCATTTTCTGTAAATGTTCCACCATAAAGTTACTGGCATCAATCATCCTATTCACGCAATTGTTGATACAATTTTGTGTTTTTCCGTCCAACTTACTTGGTGGTCGATAATCCGAGAAGCATACGTCCCAACAACGACCTGTTAACGTTTGGACCTGCAAAGTTTTAACGTATAGACTTAAACATATTAAAACACTTCGAAGCCTGAACAAGATCAGCAATCGCTCAACCCCATCTCCATTTGATTGATTATCAAATTTTGATAGGTAATCACGGGATCAGCTAATGCATACAGCGGTTATTTCAATAACCAGAAAGAGCGTCCATTCTATATGTTGTATTGTCATCCTCATCATAATCATTTTGCAATTTAAATTTTAAATCATTCCCAAAGAGTTATGGAATTTTCCTTCATTAGATTAGGTTCAGATTACATAACACTTTTGATGCATAAAAATTACTATGGCTTATACTTAGAACTGCATTGTAATAAAACAATAAATATGAATTTAAGATAGGAATGAATGAAAAATAACTTGATAAAAATTAAATAACTCTGGAAAAATAAAATGCTAAAAATACAAATATAATAACATAATTGCGATACAGTAGGAACAAAGTTCTCTAACTAACCTGTTCTGTGAATTTCTGACGTTGATTTTCAGCTTGTAATTGATGCAAGAAAAGATTCCAATTTGGATCCGTCGATTCAATATTTCGATTCGTTGAACTAATATCCATTCTGTAAACGTGATGAATAATTACCATAATTCATCAAAGACGTATACATAGAAATGTTTATGTGAGTTATAACAGGATTACAAAGATAATGGCAAATTAAGATCACATCAGGTACTATTCATTCTTTCACTGTATCCACTAACGTCGTCAACTCCCAACAAACAATTCTGACCTTCTAATCTTCCCGTGTTGGCATATACACCTACAACATTTGTCAACAACAACGAAACCAGATACACGCAAACCGGTCAAAGTAGCATACATCGTTGGATCATGTTTGATTCCGCTCATCATGACGACGGAACACAGTCTTGGATTGCTGCGGAATGTGGTGCGGAAGTGAATGTACTGGGAAAGCTTATGAATAATTAATTGCTGAAATTGTATCAAATTTGACTTCTAATTATACAACAAACAACACTCAGAAAATTACATCTGCGCTAATTACTCAGCTGCTATCCAATTAATCCTTCCGATAATCGGAACCCTAATAAAACTCTTAGTAACTACAGAGATATCGGTATACGTTCTCCCCACCGCATTTCATCCAGGCTGCATTACTGTAACTTTCGTGAACTACAGTATCCGTCGATTTACTCAAAAGTTTAATTCCATAATATTCTATACATTCTATAATCAGGAATTATTCTTTCTTCCTATCTTATCATTATATTTCTAGGCTTCTTTCTAGCTTATCATTATATTTCTATTTCTTGTTTTTTTTTTTTGATCTTATCATTATATTTCTATTTTTTTAATATCTCAATGTTTAATAATAATATCGCCAAATGGACTGATACAATTCTTGCATTGCTTTATAAGTTTAATTAGCATTTTTCCCAAAAAATTGAAGAACTTTTCATTTTAGGTTGAGATATATCACTTGACCTTTGAGCTGAACATGGCTAATTGTTCCGGGCTTTTATCTAATTAACTTTGGAAATGTTTTCAATGAAAAGATTCTATGATATTCTGAAGAAAATAACTGATCATGAATGATGAAATATTGATGAAGAAGCCAAATGTGAAAGTATAGTTTTAGTAGAATCTTTTTGAAAATGAATCTTAGAGAAAAGTGATGTTCGAGAGAGGAAATAAATGAGAGCGCGCGTCAAATGAAATCGATTCAACTTTATTCCATTTCACTCACTTTTAACTTTCTTTCTTATTTTTCCCTTTTTGCTCTACTTCATTCTTCATCATAATAGAGCTTCAGTATCGTTTTCACAGTAGTTAAGTCCACCATCTCTCTCTCTCTCTCTCTGTTATTTTTTTCAAAATTATTAAATAGTCTTGTTTTCATTATCAGAAACTGTAATAAACTGTTAATTGAAAGGTCACATCTCTTAGGTCATCCCATTTTTGATTACTAAAATGCTATCTTTTTGTATGCTAAGTGATAAGTAAAATGATGTAAAATTAACACTGAAAAGCAAATTTTTTTCTTAAAAAAATAAATTTAATTTTCTCAAAAATAAATCATACTTGCACTATTTTGTACTCTCTTCGCACGTAAGTATTTAATTAAATCTTCAGCATTGAATTACTGAATTACATTTTGAATCTTATTTCATTACAAATTCTTTACTAACACATCACTTATTCGCTTACTACAGATATTTTGGATTAGAAGCTAGGAATTGAGTTAAATTTCAATTCTAACTCTAATTCTAAGAGAGAGTCTTCTCCTAATGTTAGAGTTATACAAATAATATTTTTCTATTTGTATCTTACTTCTTACTAGCACAATTAACTTTAAAAAATTATTAATAGTTAATTTTTTGTTATGAACTTTAAATAATAGGAGATAATGAGTAGTTGAAACAAGTGATCATTCTGTTAACATTACTTTAAACCGATTTATGATGAAAACTATTAATGTTTTACTATTAACTATTAATATTTCAGTAATTTTTTCCCACTCTTATTTTATTAGTTTTGTTTTAGAAAGCAACTTGAGCTATTTTTTTTTTCTTTGATCATATTGTTTTTATCTAGTTTAAATTATTTTTTTTTGCTTCAAAAAATATACCAATAGATTTTAAGGAAATCGATAAAATTTACATCATATATGAAAAATTTATTTTTTTTGTATGATAGATCACTTCAAAGAAACTGCCAATAAAACATGAACAAAGGGATTTATAAAAAATTCATAAAACTTTCTGAAATAAAACTTCAGCTCTTTACTCTCTGAGATTTATATGAGCAATATGCTAAACATTTTTTATGTGTTATTATTTTTTAAATTAAAAAAAAATTGTATGTTCCTATATAGTTCATTCTGGTGACTTTTTTTTTTTTTTTTTTTTGTCCAATTTATATTCATTTTCAGGCTTTCAATAATAAATTTTAATTTCGGAAAATAGTGTAAGAAAGAACAAATTACAATCACAACAATGCTACTACTACGTATGCAAGATAGGAGTGGACGATTGGAACGCGAATTACAAAACATGGATCGGTACCTATACCACTATTAGTGTCGTTATTGTCGTTAGGTGCTGTCATTTAGATGCTTTTGATTGTAAATCGAACATACAGTGTTGCTGCTGCTAATATTTCCTCCTATTCCTCAGAGAATTCAATTGTTCGTTACTGATTCTAAGTAACACTCAATAATATTTCCCTCTTTTTTCTCTCTGTCAAAATTGTTTGACAATTGAAAGATGAAGGAAGGATTGTGGACGCTTTGAAGCATATAAAAATGTAATTTTAAGTGAGTTATTTCCTCTAATCACTCGCTAATGTAAATATTAGTGTTGTAAGCTGTAAAAATATTATTTCCAGGATCAAATATTGAACAATTCATCCATGCAATTTTTAAGAAAAATTTCATCAAAAATATACTCTTGAATTATCGTTTTTAATTTTTCTTCGAGAAATTGTTTTAAGCTTTTTTAAGACTAATTAAGGACAAAGTTTTTCGCATACCAACACTGATTTTCATTAAAAAGACATTATTTGGTCTTAAAAGAGCTTACGGTTCTTAAACTTATGATAGATTGCTTTCCATCAATCCTTTATGATTTTACTTTCTTGTTTTTCCCCAAAATTTTTTATCAATCATCTGAGAATTTTTTTCATTTTATATTTACATTATTTTTAATCTCACTAAACTTTTCAAAAATTAACGTATTTTTGATATATAAATTGTTTTTTTTTAAGTAAGTAAAATAAGTAAGAAATATTTAGTAGATTTTGATCTGAATAAAAGTATGGCGAAGTTATTAGTTTTCACTGATAATGATTTTCTTTACTTTCATTTATTCTATCTTTACCTTACCATCGAATTTTTTAATTTCATCGTTTTCAAAAGTTTTCTAAATGCTTGAAGTTTGACTTCAAAAAGATGAACATATGATAGGAATTAATTTCAATTCGGAGAAACTATGAAAATAATAAGAGACATAGAGAATAACATTGCAACATTTGATTGAATTCACTTAATAATTAAATTATAATGTGGTGTAAATTTTTATGAATTGATGAACATATTCATCATGAAGTTGTAAATATTCATTACATGGTGACAAAGAATTCGCACTGAATATTTCTGTTGATGCTAACATTTTTTGCTATTAATATTTTCTGATTAAAGAAATAAGCATTAGGAAGTAGCATTTTATCCTTCTTATCTTAATTGGTCCTCTTTGTTCATCATTTCAGGATTTTATTCCAGGCAGTAGAATAGTTGTAGATTCAGAAGGCTCATTGAATTTAAGATAGTTGTTTGAAAATGGTAAATATATGAGAAAACAGTTTTTTTTTTTTTTTTTTATTTTACTAATTTATCACCAATATCATCAATATTTTACTAATTTATTATCTTTCCTTATCAGTTATAACTTCCTTTTCTTTATATGCTTTTTTTTTTCACTCCCACAGTTACGTGTTCACTGTTTATGTCTATAGATTCGTATTGGGTGGCACGTAATATTTCACACTGTTTCATGTATTGTGATTGTTCAGTAGAATACATATACCATGATGGTCTATGGAATCAATAGTCCCAAAGAATTCAACGTTATCGTTTGGAATGTAGTGTACGAAGCTGTTGTCATGGAGTGATACTTAGTATTTCTCACTGCACATTTCCTGATGGTATATAATCGTTATTGAAATGATCAGTATCAAACTTTAGTGCTATGCGTGTAAAATCACTTTTTAAAACGTACCAAACTTCCTCAATTGACGTAGTAATTTCATTAGCATTTATCAAATACACTTTCTCCTCTGCTAAATAAAATTCATTGTAGACTATGTAAAATTAATCTTACATTCTAAAAATGATACTTCTAAATTTCACCAATTAGCAAACGGATTCTCTATAAAAACGTAAAAACTTGCGCAAAGGTACGAAAACGTGATAGTCAATGAGATAGAGTTGTCAGATTATTATATATGAATCATCATTATTCTGTAGTTGTACTAATATAATCGCATATTCACTATCGGATTTTGATTTTCTGGATATCTACTTTTTTTTTTTTTTTCTTAAATTTCAATGGCCTTTAAAAAAATTATGGCAGGGATATTTTCTCGAAAGTTTTCACTAATTATATTTCTTGATAACTTCAATGATGATTCAGCATTTTTTTATAATTTAAATTTTCTGCAGTTGCATTAGTAGGGGAAAAATTACACAATGCTTCATGCTGTTTTACTTCGATATCTGCTTGTAGAAACTATCCAAAAGTTTTTCTTGTTTTTTGCTCACATTCTATTATTAACTTTTTTCTTATATTAGTTGTTAGTTAAATATAGCAGCTATTTTAAAATTTCTTGTAAAATTCCAGTGTTTTCATTTTCATGCTTTAGATGCCTAAAGGGTTTTTAGTGAACTGCACTTTATGAAGATATTCACATTATTAATTTGAAAAGGAAATTAGTGAAGTGAATAGAACTGTAATGAATATCTATAGCTTTCATCCAGATGAAACACAATTAAGTCAAGGAAATATGAGAATCTTACTTTTTTTTTTTCAACTGCATCTGAAATTTAATGACATAATTTCAATTTTCGATTGATTGCTCAATTTAAATTGGAAAATTGATGAAATGTCTCAATTTTTTACTATTAACATTCCTGATTTCCTATCCGATTCATATGTTTGCTATTTTGTGCAAATTGGGAATTTAAATTCAATTGAATGGATTGTAGAAATTTGTAGGATGAACTAATAATCTAAGTAATATTCATTTTATTCGAAGTGTAGAAATAGAAAGAAGTATGAGATTGTTGTTGATGATTGATGAATATCTATGAGATAGCTTTCATGAAATTATGTACTAATAACTGATTTCATCTTATTTAATGTAAGCTAATGGTTGATAAATAACTGGACTTTAGAACATAATCCTGATTAAAGTTGAGCCTTTCAGTGAGCCTGTCTAGCTCCTATCACTCAATACTTCACTTTCTCCAGCATCCGCGCGTATATTATTATATTAAGTGCGAAACAAAATTGTTTCGTGTGGTGGTGTATGTGGTGTATCGGCACAAATAACATGTCTATGTCCGCCTGGTCATGTCGATCTCTGTGGACAGCATTGATGCACTGATAGATTAGTTAAATAGCAGCACTATCATCATCATCATCAGTACGACGCTAAACATACATCTTGCTATTGTTGATGTGTTTCAAGCAATTTTAACATTTATATTATTGTCTTATTTTTGGTACGAAGATTTTTCTACAGAAGTGAAGCAAGATTGAATACTTTTACCGACAAATAATTTTTCCGATAAGTTAACTTTTTTCGACAAGTTTAATTATATTTTAAATTAAAAATATTACTGTGATGTTAGTTTTTTAAATTATCTATCTATATAATTGAATAAAGATGATGAATTAGATGTAGATGTATTCAACAGCATTGAATTTAGAAGATAATAATGTCTCATATCTAACTATAAGTTAGATATATATATATATATGCGTATCATTTATCACATCATTCACTTGATATATTTAATGTAGAAATTTTATTTTTTTCCTCATTTTATAAGCTAAAAAATATGTGTAAATATGGTAATAAAATTACCAAATGAATGAAATCATGTATTAATTCTATTATATTAGCTTATTATGAGATAGGTTTTTGTTTTTCATATCTCTCAATTTAGGTTACAAATAATATTATATAAAAGAAGTTAACATCTTAAAGCGATAGATACTTTACAAAGCAAGCATATTTTCCAATAATAACAAGAAATCACCCTTATATTTATTAATGGTGATATGATGTATATTCGTGGATGACTTGAATACAAATCTGAAATCAACATTCAATGTAATGGCTAATAGTGCCAATAAAGAATGTTTTCAGCAAGATTGGGATAAATTGGTCGACTAATTTGCTGAGACATAAAGGCAGATATCAGCGATAACTTTTTCCGTTATTTCTTTTCGATTTTGCCTTTCAATTCCGTTTTGCATTACTTGTCCCTTAATTTAATAACATACTTATTTGTCGTCTCAACTGGAAAAATCATCAACAAATGTGTACTGCATAGTGCAACGAAATATTAAGTGAGATTTCAGTGTTATTTTATGAAATTTGATAAATTATCAAAAAGTAAGTAAGCAGAAGCAAAAGAGTAAGCAGCCTTTCATGGCAGCGGGTAAAAAAAAAAAAAAAAAAGAAAAACGATTTTTCAAATATTTAATTTTGAAGAAAGCTTATAGCAGCATTGAAGTAGCTGTTTGTGCCAAGTGTTGTTAGTTTGCTTTGCTTCTTTACTTGTTCCTTTCGCTGTATGCAATAAAGTGAACTAAATTGATTCTAACGCTTTGAAATGCTTTTTCTGCTGCGTAATAGAATTAAAACAATTCCGTAAAAACATATATCACGTTTTTTTTTGCCATTTTCAGACGGGTGCCAACTCAGCGTTCATCAAAATTATCTGGAGCCGCAGGGCTATCTCCAGGCGGCGGCCAACATTTCGCTCGTATTTTGCAAATTTTAGAGGGTTTGTTAATCTTTTCAATATTTAACACGAAATTCGTTAAAAGTTTACCAAATCTCTTATTTCCCATTTGTTGTTATGATGATCTGCTTTTGACTATTTATGTTGTCTCCCACAGAATTTGAGTTTGACTTTTTGTCATGGAGTACAAATGCGACGCTCTATTATTATCGAAAACAACCGAAACAAATAGAAAGATAATTGTGGGACTTGGATATGTCAGGTCATCAAAGATTAATAGATCCGAATCATCTTTAGCAGCTTACTGAGATAAATTCACGACTTACATTTGGCAACATGTACTTCTTTTGTGAACATTGCATGAATAAAGACCAGTAAAATATCAGCATCTCAGAATGACGAGTTATGCAAAGTATTTGAGCAGTCATGAATTCATCAGTATCAACGATGTTGAAATTTTGGAGACAGTACTTATTAGTATTCATCTCATATATCTCGCTTTGTATACTTACAGGCAATAGTTCACAAGTAGCAGCGCAGTCATTTGGTATGACAAACGCACGTGGACCAAATTCCTCTGCAACTCCAGCAGCAACTGCGTCATCAGGAGTTCTGATGGTGGGACCCAATTTCAAGGTAGGATTACATTTTAGACTTGATTTGAATCAATGCATAGTCAATGTTTTAACATTAAAATTAGGAGAAATAGTGTGTTTGAGATAAATGCAACGGAAAATCTTAAAAATTTTTGTCGACAAGATATTATGCAAGATTACATTATCTTACATGATTCTTTCGCGAAAGATATCATCTGGTGTTACAGTAAAATGTAAAATGCATGTGAGATATGTCTACTTACAATTGTTTCTGATGGTAAGATTGACTCATTTCAGGTAGGCAAGAAGATTGGATGCGGTAATTTTGGAGAACTGCGTCTAGGAAAGAATTTATATAACAATGAGCATGTAGCTATCAAATTAGAACCATTGAAAAGCAAAGCTCCTCAGCTTCATCTCGAATATCGTTTTTACAAACTACTTGGCCAACATGGTTCATTTTTTTCCATTACTTTTTTGTTCAATTTACGAACCCAAGTTATTTAATGTTGACATATTCGTTTGTCATAGAGATATTTATCCTTAGAAATCTTAGAAGCATAGTCCTTCGCTTTAGATGGATTTCATTTTCCAAGTGGAAGATTTGAAAAAGAAGATGGCCCCTAAGTGTTTTGATATTTACAACCCTTGGATCTCGAAAAAAAAACTGTCAGGTGAGGATATTATTCATTATCCATTTTTAGGTTGGATAATCGAAATATGTAGGAATCCACGTTTCGATTTTATTTAGAGTTCCGCGTATTTACATTATGCCATTTTGCAGAAGGACTACCGCAAGTACACTACTTTGGACCATGCGGGAAATACAATGCTTTGGTAATGGAATTATTAGGACATTCTTTAGAAGATCTCTTTGATTTGTGCGATCGGAAATTCTCGTTGAAAACTGTTGCTATGATTGCAATGCAGCTGGTATAGTCTTTTTAAAGCTTGAAGAATATTGTTAAATGCAGTTGCAACTTTTTCAGCTTTGTCTAATAGGTTGTTTGGAAAATCGAAGTTTCTTTGATAAACACATATTCATAGTTCCTTTAAGTTCGCATCAGTATATCTGCTAATAATGAAAAACGTTAAGTTTCAGCTTCAATACCTTATAATACGATTATATATACTACAATAAGCTTAGTAATTTGGGAATAATTCAGCATCGCTATAACAATATATAACAGTGCTATAATAATGCTATAGCTATATCAGTATATTTCGATAGCATCTCAAGAAGTTAATTTCTCCATATATAATTCGAAATTGAAATATTTTTAGAATATTTTATAATTTTGGTTTACAGATGAGGCGTGTTGAATATGTACATATGAAGCATCTAATTTATCGAGATGTGAAGCCAGAAAATTTCTTGATAGGGCGACATTCTACTAGAAAACAACACTTACTTCATATTATCGATTTTGGACTCGCAAAAGAGTACATCGACTGTGATACTGGTGAGTCTCTTGTGCATGCATAATCATGGTGTGCGAAGAATTTTACGGCGATCAAATAGAAGCAAAATTGATAGCAAAGTTCATTTCGGATTTTTTCATAAAATTTGAAGATATTTGAAAAAAGAAGTGAAACAATCAAAATCAATTACAGGTAAACACATTGCATACAGGGAACATAAGTCATTGACAGGCACGGCGAGGTACATGTCAATAAACACACATCTGGGTAAAGAACAAAGTAGAAGAGATGACTTGGAAGCACTTGGGCATATGTTCATGTATTTCCTGCGCGGTTCACTACCTTGGCAAGGTCTTAAGGCAGATACTCTCAAGGAACGGTACCAAAAGATTGGTGATACCAAACGAGCAACTCCAGTTGAAGTTCTTTGCGAGGGTTTTCCTGGTACTGTTTTTCACTGTATTTGCTGAGTTGATAGTGCTCTATCAGTTTTTCTCTCTGTGTCGCTCTAAAGAATCAGGGTTAGGCGTCTTCTATAGTTGTTACTTTTGAAGTCATTTCGTGGAAGTCAAACGATCATTTATTAACGCAGAATTTAAACATACTGGTAGCTCAAAGGCAAGATCAGATAAATTAACATAAACTGTAGTTATAGATGCAGCTCGATATAATAGAGCCTATCTTCGATATAAATAGAGTTTAGTATTTAATTTACAGTATCTTGGGAATTGTCATCATTAATGTCTACAGTAATTACACATTAATATCTACAGTAGTGCGATTACAGAGGAATTTGCTCAGTATTTACGATATGCACGTCGATTAGACTTTTTCGAAACGCCGGATTACGAGTATTGTTATAATCTATTCAAGTCCGTGCTCGATAGGCTTGGTTATACATATGATTATGAGTTTGATTGGACAACAAAACTCAATCAAGCGGTATGTTTTTTATCGTGGGGACGAATCTGTAAAGGTAGAATTTCAACACCTGAGTTACATTTAAGGAATATCGTAGCTGCACTATTAATCAACAATTCATTTGGTTTTCGCTTCTCGAAATTTCTGATGCAAATTTTCGACGATAGAGTGGTAAAATCAAAAGAATAAAGGATAATATCGAGCAGTATCTTAGGAATATATTGTTTGCGACATTAGTAATATGAAATAGTTTTTAGTTTGGATGATTAATTAGGTCACCAATATTTTAGATACCTTTTTTTGCAGTCGACTCCTTCGGGTTCTCTTCATGCCGGTGATGCACACAAAGGAGAGGGTAAACGCGCTGTTACTACGAAAGGGCGACAAAATGAAACCCTCAAACCATCCAATCAAGGAGCTGGACAGCAAGGTGGTGGTTTTGGTTCCACCCAAGTAGGTATTTTATGATTGCTACTGAATAAAGGAGTCTTTATTGTTGAGTTCTGTCAAGCTAAAAAAAGTGCAGTTCGAATTTCTAGTATCTAATTGCGACATAACATAGATTACTGTTTTGTTATCAATGTATTAAAAAATATAATTATGGAGGAAAATGTATTTTGGAGGTAATTAATTCAAATGTGGGCGAAATGATGGACCAAAACGGTGGTCGG
This sequence comes from Mansonella perstans, assembly GCA_037074765.1. Classification (NCBI taxonomy): domain Eukaryota; kingdom Metazoa; phylum Nematoda; class Chromadorea; order Rhabditida; family Onchocercidae; genus Mansonella; species Mansonella perstans. The sequence continues at coordinate 29,444 of JBAMDO010000152.1, forward strand.
TCACAACATCCCGCCATGCATCTGGAAGATAATGATGAAGTGAAGTAAGTTGATTTTCCTACATTTATTGAATGAAGCACTTTCCTGGATCTGATCAGCAGAAAAAAGCGATGAAATTCGTAGTTAGCAGCAGGTAACATATCAGTGTAGTTTGTTTTTAAAAATTTATGGTTTAGATGTTGCTGCTTTCGGCGGCGAAGACGAAAAACTCCACAACAAAAATAACAAGATTCCAATTATCTGAAGGAACGAGAAGGGCAGGGAAGTTATTGCAAGCCAGATCACATTTTTTTTACGACATACGCTGAAAGTTTAGCTTCCCTTATCTCCTGGTGATATTTTTTATTTTCTACCTTGAATTTCTTTCTTTTTTCTCAGTTACCGTCGTTATCATTTGTTTTTTTTATGTAGCTGCTTTTTAATATGCTTTGTCAGGATTTGTTTTCTCGCAGCCTTCGTCCTACTTCGGTTGTTTCTCATTCAGCATTTTTCCAACGAAACTAAATATTCGAAACGTAGTCTTGTGGAATTTTTTATACTGACTACTTTGTACGGAATTCAAGAATGATTTACACTGGACGGGGCAATGTTCAGTTCCGTGTTATCGGAGCAATTGATACGAAGCGTTCCTAGTGTATGTATTCTTATTTTTGTACATCATATGTTGTTTTTTGCTTCAAATTTTATGATTCTTGTTCACTTCGAAAATTTGTATATTTTAAATTTTGATTATTTGTTATTTCGTTTTACCAACGTCGCTGTTCATTTATTGTGCTTTGCTCGCATTTTTAATTGCTGGGGTTCCATAATCAAATAAGGAAGAAATCCGGTTGCATTAAACATTGGTCTCTAACCTCATGCATTTTCCATTTCAAGCTCTGAAAATTTAAATTTTATAAATGATTCATCTTGGTATATACTATTTGTACTGAATTTAGATATGATGAATATCTACTTGATTATGGATTGAAGAAAAAATCTTTGAAAAATATTAGAAAAAAACTCTGTACATGTATAAATAAGTAGCAGGTAGTTGGTTCCTCGCATTCTTTCAGTAATTCCATATATTGATAGCGCTACGCATTATAATCAATGAGATAATGCTTAAACAGTAATAGCGTAGGTATTCTTTTAGTGCTTGAACGTATCGTTTACGTTAATCAGCAAGTATCTCAGCTGCTCGACATAAGGTGGCTTCATATTGAGGGAAAGGTAAACGGAAAATGGGCATTCCATCAGTTAAGATGACCGCTGACCGCTGACCGCTGAATGGTTTACATGTACCCTATGAGTTCCATGAATAGGTGTTTTTGAAGAGGCATTAGGGATGAATGTAATTCGTTATTAAGTATAATTCTTCAGATTCTGTGAAGGATGAATTCATGATTGATTTTTAGTTATCATGGCATCAACATGAGTTGAGATGCAGTGAATGCAATAAAAGTTTTGAGGTTTTTGGATAAGAAAAAAGGAAACACTTTATGGTTGTATATTGTCGGCTTGAACGATTCTCTTTATGTCGTCCTTCAATATCACTACTTTTCGCAAATGTCACAAGGAATGCTACAAATATAGCGACTACTGCCAAAAGTGTGAAGGAAAATTTAAATGTTGGTACAATAGGTCACGTGGATCACGGGAAAACCACTTTAACTGCTGCTATCACCAAAATTCTATCCATTAAAGGTGAATACTTCAGGTTTTTCGATTTCAAGTACTGATAGTCATTGATTGAATATCACGTTGTTCATAGTGTTGGAGGAGAAAAAAAAAAGCACGAAATTTTGTTGACTTTCGCATTTTATTAATAAACCAATCAAAAAATTTCTCTTTCATTCGTTTTTTGTATTTATAAAGGCTTTATCTTTTATAAGACTTTTATGAGTGAATAATAATAATTAGGCGATTTTCAGGAAAAACGAAATTTGTCAAATTTGAAGAAATTGATAAGGCAAAAGAGGAACAGAGACGAGGTATAACGATAAATATCGCACATATTGGTTATGAGAGTAATATACGGCGATATGCTCATACCGATTGTCCTGGACATAGCGATTTCATAAAAAATATGATTTGTGGTACAACACAGATGGATGTCGCCATTTTAGGTAATTTTTGACTTAGCCAAAATGGCCATCAGATATCAATAGCTGCTTAATAAGGAATTATATTTTTTAAGATGCTGTTTACCTCATATTTTAGTGTGTATGATTTAGCATTAATCAGTACAAATAAAATTTCAAATGGATTGAAATTGGCAAATTGAAGCAACAGTGCAGATGCTTGGCAGATAGATCATTATTAAAGTATTTGTGAAAGTTCTGCATTAGGTCAATTTATTTTGGATTTTCAGTAATTGCTGCGACCGATGGAGTTATGACACAAACAAAGGAGCATCTTTTATTAGCTAAACAAATTGGTGTTTCTAGCATAATTGTATTTATAAATAAAGTTGATTTGGTTGATGATGACGTTGTTACACTAGTGGAGATTGAGGCACGTGAATTGCTAGAGCATCACGGTTACACAGGTCATTTTACAACATTTTTTTTTTTAACTCTATCTCCACGAGAAGTATTTTTGTACGCTGCTATTATACTGAACAGAAAGTCAACAAAATTGCGAGGCAATTGTCTCAAAGGACGTCACCTGAATTGTCATATTTTTGATTGCAGATGAATCAGTTGTTGTGGTGAAAGGGTCGGCATTGCAAGCTTTGGAAAAAAATGATGAAAAATGCATTGAAGAGTTAATTTCGGCTTTGGATAAGATTCCTCTTCCAAAAAGACTACAAGTTGTTCATTTACATTTATAATATGTGAAATTAGAATTAGTAACTACATTGAGTGGAATTATACAAAGTGAAATCAAAGAGCCGGAAATTTTATGTTTAGATAGAATATTTGCAATTTTTTTTGTTCTTTTTTGGAACAGTAAGGTAATTTCATGATTCCAATTATTGTTCTGTTATGGGATGGACCATTTCTGATGCCTATCGCATCGCGAGTATCAATTACCGGAAGGGGAACTGTTGTCGTTGGAACGGTTCAGCAAGGAAAAGTCAAGAAAGGTGATAAAGTGGAGATCAAGGGCGAAGATCAGTGCGTCCATTCTGTTGTTTCGGATATACAAGTTTTTAAAAAAAGTGTCCCTGAAGTAAGCATTTGAATTTTATTATAATATGTCTAAAACTGAGCATACTGATAAGTTTTTGTCTGTTGTACTAGAAATATTTTCTACTCACAGTTCTCATTTTAAAAGGTAAATCTCTCTTGCAAAATAAGCACGAACATTTACAAATCAGGAGAACCCAACTGTTTGTTTTTTTCCTTTTCCTATTGTTCATATAAAACGCTTCAGACTACAGTATTAAAAAACTTGATAATTTGTTCAGGTTTATGCTGGAGATCATTGCGGTATTTTGTGTCGTGGTGTCAAAGCGAATGTAGTAAAGAGAGGTATGTGGCTAGGAGCAGTGGATACGATTATTACATCAAACTTCTTCAAAGTATTATTTTTTTTTGATTTGAAAGCTTACTAATGCTCGTGTAATTAAAATAGTGTTCAGAAAAAAGAAAAAGTATCATTTATCTATTGACTTTTAGGTTGAGTTATATTTGTTATCTGAAAAAGAAGGTGGAAGGCATTTGGCAGTACATTCTGGCTTCACTGAAAAGATATTCTGTAGTACATGGGATCAGGTTTGTTTGTCCTTTTTTTTATTACCCATACACTTTTGTTTTGATATCCGTTCCTAATCTGCAAACTTCTTGGCGCAATTAAACTACTTTTATTCAGGCTGGCCGCCTGCATCTCGAATCTGATATGTTAATGCCTGGAGAACATTGCACAGCTTACCTGTTTCTAGTTAGCAAAATGCCTGTGAGACAATCATTGCCTTTTACAATACGAGAGGGCAGCAAGAAGACGATTGCTCGTGGCATAATTCGAGAAGTTTTGCCTCCAATTCATTTGAATTCCTTCAAGGATGTCAAAGAAAATGGAATTGAAAATTTTATTAGGCAACAGCAGTGATGCTGCTTGTATTCTGTTACTAAACTATACAGCTGAAAAATGATAGGATTTATCTTCGGTCTTCGGCGATTCTGAAAATTTATCAAATCATGCCAAAGTTGTTTGAACTCCTACTATTGAAATATTAAACAGAATTCATTTTTTGCGACAATCTTTGATAACCATTAGCTCATTTGTTGTTATGCAGTTATTACTTCAAAAATAGTTCAGCTTGTCTAAACATCAAAACTATTTAGGATATGAATTGTATAAAAAGTCGTGTTTTTGGCATATTACTCTTTTCATCTTGGATATGAAAAATCTAAAGAGTTAGTCAATTGACAGCTGATAACAATAATAATTTGAAAGTAAAGTAGATCGCTTTACCTTCAAATTAATTTTTCGAACTTTTAATATTAAAAGTTATAATATGTGTAATTTGATTCAAATTTGTGCGAATGTCATATCATTATTAAGTTCGCATGAATAATTTGTTGGATTAATCATTACTGCGAAAATGGTTATATAACCAGTTATTTCAAAGTAGATTGAGAAAAAAAGAATGATGACTTAGTGCAACTATTTTGTGAATTATTCTTCAAATATCTTGTCCTAATTAGTAGTTTCTGTGATTTCAAACTAGAATGCTTCAGTGTATAGATTAATAAATTAAATTTAGTGTTCCGGAATTCCTCAACTAGTTTTCTTGATTTCAAGCTATAGGTATTTTTCATCGAGTTATTATGATTTTTTATTTATAACTTCTGATTTTTTTTTTCCTTTTTTGTGAAAATGGAGGAGAACTTGGAGAATTGTATTTGGGGCAAATCCGACTGGGATACATATACCAAGGAGCTAGTCAGAGCAATTAGAATTGATGAAGGAGCTCTTTTGGAAAAAATTAACGTTGTTAATGGGAATATTGGTCGGCAGATTCGGATAACTGTGAGTTTTACTTATTTTAACTACTAAAGTTTGTGTTCCTTTCGAAATGCTTTAAATTATTATGGCTCGAAAGCTGCTATCTTTTTCTCGACATTTTGATTCAATTTAGAATTTTGCAGGTTGAGCAACATCACCCTCGTTTGGTGGAACAGGCAAGTGCTCTGCAGAATTTGGATCGTGTACAAACAGCTATCAGCCATGAAATATTGCATTTGTGCAAGAAATGTAAAGAGCTGAGTGAAAGATTTCAGTCTGATTATGAAAAATTATCCCGCACGACAAACAGACTTGAACAACTCTATGCATTAAGGCGAATTTTGGCATCAGCAAACAGGTGTGAATGCATTAAATGATTTCTTCTTCAGCAAATATGCGATAAATTCAGCGAATATCCAAGTATTAATTTAAAAGTATCCTCTTAAGGTGCGAACAGCTGGTTGGAAAATTTGGAAATACGACTGAATTAGTGGAACGCTCAGAGATAATTTCTGAATTAGAAGCAATTGCAGCTGAGATACCGTCTTTGAAAGATTTGAACAGCACGCGTGAAATGATCTTAGCCTTGGTATAACACAATGCTACAATTCTCATATTTCATCAAACTTTTAAATTACAGGAAAAATTTAACTCATAATTCTTTTAATTCAAATTTTTTAAAAAAAATAATTGCTTCACAGATACCGAAGCTAATTGCCGAAACCAGACAAAGTACTGTCAGTCATCTAAAAACTTCGCTTGAAAGTCTCAGTGCACCACTTGTTTCTTCTTGCATTCACGCGCTAAAAAATCTGTCATCATATGAATCTGAGGTAATCATTTTATACCAGATAGCTGAGGAATCGGAATTTGTATATGTTTTGTTTTCTATAAATGCCGAAATCTCTTTTTCTTGTTTGCAAGATACAATACAACAATTTTATGAGCGAAAATTGGATTTTTAGATCAATCGCCTTTTAGAGGAAAATATCAAATGCTTGGATAACCAGCTTTTGCAACTTGATAGTAGCGCTGTAATGGTGGCAAAACTTCTTCCTCAAATAACAAGTCAGATTCAGGTGTGCTTCGCTGTTATATAATTATCTGCAGTTAGATGCATTAATTTGAATGTTTTAATTCGTGAACTCATAGATAAAATCAAAAGTCATCGATCTCATGAAAGGTCGGTAAGTTTAAAAAACCTTAAAAATGTTAAACTTATATTTTCAGGTTTTAAATATTTCTAATTTGCAGATGTCACTGGAACAGTATTCCTTGTTAAGCATGGAAATTGTGAGAAAATTCTGTGAAAAGCTTGCTAAAGTCATTTCAAAACGTATTTCTGAAAACGCTTCTTATGCTAGTCGTTTCGTACAACTTCTATCTAAAGTCACATCTATGTATCCCGCTGAAGCTGTGCAGCCCTTGGATCAAAGTCTTCGACCTTTGCGCAGAGCTGTATTGTCACATTCTCTTGGCAGAATGTTTAAAGCAATTGACAGCGCCTTTGAAGAAAATAGTCTAACAAATTTTTCTGTGGAAAAAGTATTTTTATCTAATTTGATTTATTACGGTTTAATTATTTAGATTATCGGAGTTTATTAATCATTTTTTTGTATATCAGAGTTTGTATATGTTTTTTTTTTATATCAGAGAAATTTTTTTGAAGATTGACTCCGCAATTAAAGAGGAGTTGAGAGGTGTGGAATGGGATACACAGCTGAGTAGAGAAATGGAGAGTAATGTGGCAAAAGTTCTCCAGTTCGTTGCACAAAAGATTGAGCAGCATCTTGTCTTGGATTCAGCTACGCTTCAAATGAGTGAGCGTCTTAACACTGTGCAGGTAAGAATCAATAGTGGATTTTTTGTGGACTTATTGGTCCACAGAAACATGGGATTTAATTCATAAGACATCGCTGCCAAAATATCAGTATATTCTGGAAAAAAAATTTATAGTTCCTGAACGTATTGATACTGAACAAAATTGAGTGGTGATTTGAGAGTATTTACTAAAATAAAAAGGCACGAAATAAAAAGATAAACAGATGTTTATGGAATAAATATGCTATAATAGCTTTGATATCTTGTAGCTAAGCCTTAATTTTGTGTGATCTGGGTAATCCCGAACGTAATAAAATCCATTTTTTACAGTTGCAATTTTTTTTTTGATTTGAAATTACAAGTGAGAAGAATGCTAACCTTGTAATTGATTTATAGATGCAGAATTACGCTTTAGTCTCTGTGGCGCACATATTAAGTTTGTCTTGGCCAGAGCACAGTGAACCTCTAATGCGAATCTCTCAGCAAGTTCGAGAAGCACTAATGGATGTAGCACGTTCATCGGTTTTCACAATTTTGTTATCAATGCACTACGAACAACTAGGTGATCCGTCTCCATATGTAAAGGAACTTTGTAATTATCTCTGCATTTTACAATCCCACTTGTCATTTTTGAAGTTTGCTGGTTTTGAAAGAGTCTTCAGTTCGTTTTTGGACTATGTGATTGAGTTATTTTTAATGAATTCATCGCTTATGCGACCTCTTTCTTCAGATCAACTTTTACATTTGTCTTTCGATTTGCAGTACATTGCTGATCATGGGCTTTCATCATACACTGTACAATCTTCTCTTATGACGGCTATACCCCAATTTGTTGATGCTTTTAAGCTACCCGCAGAACAGCTAGCGCAATCAGAATCATTGCCTTTTTGGTTTGTTGTACAATTACTAATAAGTATGAGTGAAGAAACGCTATTGTCCCCACATATATCAGCTAATTGGTCGCTAGAAGAATATTTAAAATGGTGTTTAGATCACGGCGAAGCAGATCGTTTGGATTTCTTGTCATCTCTTATGCATTCCTATACTTCATCTGTTATTTCATCTAGTTGTACTGAGTATGTCACCAATTATCCTCTAATCATGAACATTTTACAAAAAATAACCTGCTGCAGCACCTAACCTTATTGATCTTGAATACTGTTACTACTATAAAAGAATTGTGGTGAAATATATGTCTCATTATTGAATCCTTGTGGGTGAATAAATCCATCACTAATGCTTAAACTACTTCTTCATCACTTGATTATAATTTGGATTAATATTTGCCAATAACTACTTCAATTGCTCTGATTATCTTCAGCCACTGACATATTTCAATTACTTAAATTCGTTAGTTGAACTGTAACAGATTATTATTTCAATTAAATGTTTTTGTTGATTTCAGTTATTTCTAAACAAGAATTTCCGTTCATTTCAACAGGCTCACGAACTGATCATATTAATCAAACGGTGGCCAATAAACTCAAAACTGAATGTAATTTCAATAACGTTTATTGATCAAGAAAGGAAGCAGGATTTCGGTTTGCAAAAATACGATAATATGCGAGAGATTTCTGAAGATGGTATTATTTGGATGAATTACTTTACTGTCTAAAAGAAGATATAAATCAATGTATCGCATAGGAATATTTGGCTATTTTTTCTGTCATAGATCACGAACTCCGATAAAATGTTTGATTTGAATCTTTCAGATGATAAACAAGATAATAAAAGTATAGAAAAAGATGAAGAATGGGAATCAAAAACAGTGGTATTGGAGATTGGTGGTATAATGGATGTAAGCACAGCACGACAGGCTTTGAATCGAAGTGATTGCGCTATACGTCGATGTAATTCGGAGAATCCAATACTACAAATCGCAAATTCTCTGTTTACAGCTGAATGGAATTCCATTATAGGCACTGATATGATTTTCAAATTAGAAGAGAAACAAATTCGTTTTATTGAGTGTTCGGATGTTAGACTAAAAGCTGAAAAAGCTTTGGTCATTGATAATGATGATAAGTAATAAATTACGTTTCTTCTGCCTTAATTGTTGATGTATCTGCTTCAGCATGTTCTTCTGCATTTATCTTTCAACTTTAAAAACTATACTAGTTTTTAAAATCTATAATAGATTTTTGTTTTAACTCGATATTTTCGAGAATTAAAAATCAGTTTAGATAAATGGAATGATCTAAAGTTAATTCATCTATTGGGATACCACCTGCTGTTCAACTGGAGATTCACACGTAAAAAAATAGCAAAGAAATTATTTCCACATTGAATTTTTTTTTTAATGCCGATATTTTCAGGATTGATGATAGGATTCAATCAATACTAAATAATTACATTAGCTAACTATTTCAGATTATGCTATTTTGGTATTTTATGTTTGTGCGATTATTCAAATGCGAATCTGTATTCCAAGAAATTTCTTCTTCCTTTCTTTCTTTGTTATTGCATGAATTAACAACGTGTGATTTGATGAGAAATATTTGCTAGGAAATTAAAACATAAAAAAGTCTATCAATTACTATGAATCAGTTCATGAAAATACCTAAAATTGCAGGAGCGACGAAGGCTTTTCATTGTGCGGCTCTTTTGGAGGAGGGCTTATGTCGCTGGCCTGTGTCCGATATACGATCGATTCGACTACGATGAACGTGCGACAACGTTTGATCGTTTTGTCAGTGTTGGCGTTTGGTGTTTCCAGTTGACGCAGTAGCGGGTTATGATTTCTCTGAAAGTTAGTATATATTATATTAGAAAAAGTCAAGGTAGGAATTATTGGTATTCACTTCCTGTTTCACTATATTTTCCGGTCGGGTTATGGTTTTTCTGAAAGTTAGTATATATTATATTAAGAAAACGTCAAGGTAGGAATTACTGATATTCACTTCCTGTTTCATTATATTTTCCTGTCGGGTTATGGTTTTTCTGAAAGTTAGTATATATTATATTAGAAAATTTCAAGGTAGGAATTACTGATATTCACTTCCTGTTTCATTATATTTTCCAGTTGTCTATATAAGAATAAAGAATAGTTTCTTTTTCAAGTTGGGGTAGAATAGCGTACATTCGCATAATAAGCATCTTTATATCTTTGTACTTCCTATGCAATCTTGATACCTTTGCTTTGTACTTCCTATACATCTTTATACTTTTGCTCTTTACATAGTCTCTCTGATTTTCTTCCTGTGTATAACACATATCATTATGTTTGTTTACGAGAAATGTTTATGAGGACGGCATAAGTTTGATAACATAATTAAAGGTCCAATCTTCCTATAATATAGATTTATGAATAGTAGGGCTTTAAACTGCTATTTGAATACAATCATCATGTTGTAGTACTTATGTTTAGATGAAATTTGCAATTTTGGTTTATTAAAAGAAAGTATCAAAAACTTTCCGCACCGATCGATCATATGTTCCGTAAACTGTATGAAGAGATCCAGAACTTTATATTACAAACTATCTTTTATTGTTAGTATCCTTCAGATCAATAATAGTTATTGCAGCTAAAAGCGGACGAAATGTAGCATACTTTATCAGTGCAAGCATAATGCAGAAATGATATATCTTGTTGTTGAAATCGACAATAACGTGATAGAGATTTGTTATTATTGCCACTTATTATATTTTCTGGAATTGTCGAGAAATGTCAAAAGCTGATACTGGTTAGTAATTTTCATTATTTCATTGGATTATAAATGAATTATTCTGAGATTCATTACAGAAGTTGTAAAAGTTGAATTTCGAATTTTTTGATTGATTCTAACTTTTGATTACTTTGTTCAAACAAGTTAACGAGTAATTTTTAAAATTAAAAAATTAAATATAATCTAACATATTTTACTTTTATCAATTAGTAGACATTTTTTTTTTAATGTGATTTCATTTTATACTTTATGATATGTTGTGTCGTATACGTATTATTAGACTTGAATAAGAAATTTTATTTGTAAATTTTGCCTCATTTAAGTTTAACTTTGAATTTAATTTTATTTCAATGTTAATTTCAGGATGTATAACCTGGAAAGAAAAAAGGTATTTGAACGGATTTAATTGAAGATGGAAGGGAACGGTACGTTTATTAGAAGAGAGATGGCGGTTGTCGTAAGAGAGATGGTTAGAGAGAAGAGCAATCGATATGTGGTGCTGTTGATTTGAAGTTGCCTAGTTGCACTACTTTTCTACTGCTTCTGTCTCCTCTTTTCTGCATCATCATCCTCACTTCATCAAATCATATCATGTGTCAAGCAAAAAAAAAATGAAATGAAATGAAATGAAAGAACCATCATTGCTCATTCAATCCAACATTAATTGTAGTTGTAAAAAAAAGATCAGAAAAATTCGACAAAATTTACCACAAAGATTATTTTCATTTTTTTTTTTGGGTTCCACGATAGTACAAAGAGAGTATTATTTCTAAGAGTATCACTTTGCAAATTATCCTCTTTTCTTTTTTTTGATAATTTCTTTACTTTATTACATGAAAAATATATAAATATTTACTTAAAATTTTTAAGATCTATCGGAAAATTTGATAAAAATTAAAAAGAATCTAATTATATCTTATATATTTTAAAAAATTCTCAAACTTTCTGTTTCATTTTACAAAACAAAAGATATTATTTAATTTTTAGCATTGGAAAATGAAGTATTACTTTAAATCACTGTTAGTTTTTTTGTAAATTTCATATTTATAGAAAGAGGACTATAATGAATTTCATTTGGCATCCGTATTTTTTTTGAGTTGTTCTTTTTTTTTCTCACTGTGATATTTCTAAAGTAAGCATATTCATTAGTAATAATGGGATAATATGATAATATAGAGTAATAATAAGGATCTTGAAAAATGGCTCAACTTTTTTTACTTAGCGTTACTAAATAAAATTACTGTACTGAAATGATATTGCGTGCGATTATTACCGTGTAAACAAAACTGAAATGAAAAAGGATTGTTTTATTTTTAGATTGATTTATTTTCAATGTCCTTATAATTTATTATTCTACTGCTCGTTCAAACAAGGCAATGAGTATTAAATTAATGAAGCAACGTTGGCTTGTGGAAGAAGTGGATGACAAAAAGGATTCAACGGAAATAGTAAGTTTATTTTTTGAGAATTAACATATTTTCATAAATATTATAGTTTTAAATAAAGTGAAATAGAAAGCATTCATATTTTGTACATAAAAACGCAACAGCTTAGCACAATTAATGTCTTGATGAAGTATATTTCTTCGCAAAGCGAAATAGATTTATCTGCCCATTTGGCCAGCAGTTTTATTGTTTGATGAATATTGTAATTTAATTTAATGCATGTGGGCGGTACCAAGTTGTATTTTAAATTGATGAAATTGCATTATGTTTTCGCAAATTTTTATGGGGACCCGCTAGTATGCAATTCAAAACATGAAGATTTTTCTAAAAAACTTGTTGATCGATTAAGATTAGACAAAATTTTCATTGCTTATCCTTCCTGCAAGCATTTTTTCATCTTACATCATTATTCATGTAATGTGGAGCAGAAATGTTTTTGATATATTAATCAGTTGGATAAAGCGATTAAAACGATTTTTGTTATATTAATCAGATATAGTTTGATTATTTCGGTATAAACATATTTCTGTTAAATATTAAAATCATGATTTCTACGACTTCGGTATGTTATATTAGAATTAAAGGTACCTTTGTTATGCAATCCATCAGCTAGAAATTAATGTGCCAGCAAAGCATTCCTTACAAATCTTACCGATATTATGCATAAGTTGATATTTAATAATTAGAAGTAATTGGTTCATTCCTTATCATAAGCTGGTAGGTGGGATAGAGGTAATGCTGAAAATTTTTCTTCGATTTTGATGTGAAATTTAGTTGAAAAAATATCAAGCATGTCTTAAAGTTTGTCTTAGTAGTAGCTTCTGCATACCCACATTTAATTGGGAATGATTGAGTAGTTACTGACATTGTGTCTTGTTGGAATTTTTTTCCAAAATTTCAGAATTTTCATTTCAAAACCTTTTCTAGGTCGATATGGATGTCGATAAGGATGAATATGAAATTATTTCGGAGATGGAAAAACCCATTTTTTTGACACAAACAGACGTTGAGAATGAAGAGCCAGAGACGATTGGAATCAATATGCGTACTCAGGGAAATGCTGTGGGTGCAGAAGTGAAGAGGCTTTCGAGATGGGATGTCGGAGCACCATTCTGCATACAATTGAATGATGCTTTGTCATCGAATACAAATGAAATCATTGTGAAAAAATATTCTGGTTTGGACCATACGCGCAGTGAAGCTTATAACAAAACGATCAGTGAAAATGAAAGGGAAGAAATTTTTACAAATAAGGCAGATACGTTAAAGATAGTCGATACAAAAATGGAAAGATGTGTTAAGAGTGCTGAGACATCTGTTGCATCAGAACATGAATATAACCAAAATAGAAACTGTGTTGACCTTTCGTTGGAGAAAATAGCACTCCCAAGTGATTCTTGTGATGTAGCTTTACCGTTCGAACCATCTGCACTCTGTGGTGATGCTGGTTATGCGCATTTATCGAGCACTGCAGAGGATAAGCTTGCTTCCGAAGCTACGTTGGACAAAGGAAAAGTGATAATTAAATGGAAATTCATGAAAACACCAAAAGAACTTCCTACCGTGAATGTGAAGATTTGGGATCCGGATGTTGCTCCACTCGAACCGTCGACATTGCATCCTGAAGAACATATCAAGTCAACTATGACATGTGCGGAAAGTTCAGTGGATAGAAAAACAGTGAGTGATAATTTAGATTCTGATATATGCGAAAGTTCGTTTCACACCAAAGTTGACCTTAAAGAAATAATTCTCCCGCCATGCTCCCCTGAGCCAAATGCAAGTGGTCACTCACATGGTAGTACTGCTTCTTCATCTGATCAAAACCAATCATATCATGTAATGCATGAAATGCAGCTTTTGAAAAATCAGAGTGTGGAACAAAAGATAGTGCAAGAGAAAACAAATGAAGAGTATTCAACGTCGAACAAAATTCTGGGATCGAACTGCAGTACTTCAGAAACCGTATTTTCTTGTTCAAAGCTGCATTATAATCATGATTTGGGAACAAATTCGGTGTCTGTGATGGATGATGAAAGTGCAGCAGATAAAGAGATTCAAAGGGCAGTGACGCCGTGGTTTGCAATGCATTTACCTCAAGAACTTCACTTAGAAGAGATGAAATTACCGTCGGATTCAGTTCCTTTTCTTCAGCAGCAGTGGAGGATAGATGATTTCAAAACTGAAACAAGTGGAGAAGGTGAACAAGGATCTTCACTATCGACTGCTTCATCAGCAACATCGATTTCCACGTATTCTTTCAATTCTGCCGTCAAAGCAGATCTTTCATCAAATCTTGGCGTTTTACGAATCACTGATGGACAAAAGCAGTTACTTCAAACTACTGACACTGTACCAGCTGATTTAATTGATTCAACAAACGACGAACCATCACCATCGGAAGCTGCGTTGGTTCTGGATGAAAATGAAGGAGAACTTGATGTATCAATGCCAAAAATTTCTCCTATGCTGCTAAAGCCAGCTAGTCAACCTGCCCAATATGAACATCTGGATGAAAATATTGTACTCTGCGATGAAAGCCTAATTAAAGAAGCTAAGGTATGCAGAATTTCCCTTAGTTTTAACTAGGGTTGTTTCAAAACTTGTTTGGATGGCGGCACATTCAATATTCTCTTCATACGCTAATTTATTTGAAAGTCAAGCACTTCTTTTTCGTAGACAGTGAGGAGATTAAGAGGAATACACTCATTCATGTATTCCAGGTTGTGCGTTGTTTTTGTGAGCCGACATCGGTAGAAATAGCGGAAGGTCGTGGTTGTAGCTCCGGTTGCATAAATCGCGAGCTCTATACGGAATGTGGATCACGGTGCCCAAGTGGAATAGGATGCGCCAACAGACGGTTTCAGAATGTTAGTCATATAGCACACCAAATTCTTCGTTGGTTAGACTTTCAAGATGAAAATTTTAAATAAAGTCTTTCATGCTTGATGTTTTCAGAAACAATATGCGAAAGTGGAAATATTCAATGCAGGTGTAAAAGGTTGGGGATTGAGAGCCGCGGAACCACTTGAGCCGTTTGTTTTATCGGATTGTTTTAATAAGCTTTGTTTTGACATCAGTAGTACTAGAAGTCTATTCCTCGCTAGACCAGAGTTAAAATACACCTGAATTCCTATTTCATTCTGTAAAATGTAGCATTTTCTATTCGTTTAATTTTCAGTAAGGCAGTGTATCTTTTATTTCCGTCATACCTACCAAGTTTCTGAAATTTTTAGTGGCCGCTTCATCATTGAATATGTTGGTGAGATTATTGATGCTGAAGAAGTGGTACGTCGTGGAAGAAGGTTATTTATTTTGAAATATGATCTGGGAAAAAAGGAAAGGTAGATACATAATACTTCCGGAGTTTAAAGAAAAATTTCCTGATTTCCAGGTATGGTAAAGATCCAAAACATGTACATCACTATCTTATGGCCCTAAAGAACGGTGCTGTGATAGATGCAACTGCGAAAGGAAATGTTTCACGGTTCATAAATCATTCGTGTGATCCGAACTGTGAAAGTCAAAAGGTATGTATTGTTTCTTTGTGGTGGTTTGTATTGCACTTCATCCATTTCGGTTTTTTATTATTTGGTTTAATTATTTATTATTCTTTATTATTTATCTTGAAAGAGCTATTGGTTTTAGAGGGATTGTGAAATTTGTTTGTTGAGCACTTAATTCCAACTTTATTGTCTTTCTTTTTGCTCTGAAATACCTATTAGAGAAATGTTAGTAGTATTAGAAAGTTGCGAATGTCTTTTTAAATTACAGTTGTCGAGTACCGAAGTGCAGTGCCAAAGTTGGTGAGTTTCTCTGAAATGCGCATTATATGGATTCTGCGAAAAGACGATCGAAATAATATGCTGAAATGCACAAGAGTATCGAGACAACTGTAATTTAGCAAGACTTTTAAAATCAATAAATGTAGGTTAGTGTAGGTTGTCTAGTTGGTCTCATTATTATATTGAAGGTTTTATAAGGTCAGCAATTCCTTTTATCCGAAAAATCTATCTCATCTTTTAACATAATGTTTTGCACGTTAGCTTATGTCTATCACAGCTCACCTGTTGTTTACCATATATTGATTTAGTCCAACTAAAACATCTTGTTGCTGCTTATTAATTTTGTGAAAGAGAAATAAGAATATGACTTTTACATGTAAATGTAAAAAAAACAAACTAAGCTGATTACCAAAATGTTGGGAATCTGAGGCAAAATTTCTCTGGTAAATACTGCTACAATTTTAGTGGTCTCATTTTTGCAGCTTGGATTGTTATTTGCTTGTGCAGTTAATTTTAAATAACAGGAGGATTCTGTTTATATGTGGGCTTTACGAAATTTTATTTAAAAAAATGATTGCAGTGGACAGTTAACCGCCAGTTGAGAGTTGGTTTCTTTGTGATCAAGCCAATTGCCGTAGGAGAAGAAATCGTTTTCGATTATCAGCTTGAACGTTATGGGTAATTTATTTTATGTGTCATGTCCAAAATTACCAAATCTTGTTAGCAGTATGAAGAGTGTAAAAAAATTTTATAAGAGGAGTGTTGTAATTTGGAATGCTGCATTTCATTTCACTCATCTATGCATTATCCTAGAAAGTTGTTTTGGCTGTACAGTAAGGATGTTTTGCGAAGAAGCGATCGTTATCGGATTATTCCAGGATATATAAACAATTTAATGGGCTTTGGAATTAGAACATTTCATAGACTGAATTTAGGCGAAAAGCACAGCGATGCTTCTGTGGTGCTGCAAATTGTCGAGGCCGAATAGGTGATGACAGTGAAAGCGAAGAAGAAGAGGACAAAATCAGTGATGAAGCCGAAGTTGAAGAAAGTGGAACGGATGATGAAGTTCTATTGGCCAAGCGCAAGTTGAAATCGGAAAAAAAGGAAAAAAGTTCACGTATTATGAAAAAGAGGAAAAAGCAACCATCACTTCAACGTTGCAATAAGGTGTTTTTTAGTTACTTTGTTATATCATATTTTCTTTTTTTTTTTTTTTTTTTTTTTGATACTATGGATTTTTTAGGCAATAATGAATGCTTTATCACGAGGACCTCCTCGAAACCGTACTCAAGTTCGTGATCTCGTCAGATTAATGGTGCAAGTAGAACAAGCACCACAACGTTCTTCTCTAATACAGTGCATCCGATTTGCACATCCTGATGTACTGCGGCTTTTCATCCAAGAAAGTGGTTCGTTTTGTTGCTCATACTTATATTTTCTTGCATTGTTGAAGTACGCTCATAAGATTTTTATTTTATGATCCGAAATTTGGTGCACATTCATAAAACAGAACTTAAGCTTGATACTTGCAGGTTTGAGGCTTTTATACGTTTTCTTAGCTACCGATTATCCGATTGATGACGAGCATTCTGTTCTGCAATTGCAAATCAAATCATTGGATTTGCTAGATGTTATGCCTATTATGAATAAGAATCAAGTTATCGATAGTCATTTAGCTTCAACTGTGGAAAAAATTGCTAGCAAAGTGAGCCTTTAGTTTCTAGTTTTTTGTTTTCTGGTATTTCTTTTCTTTCTGTTCTAAATACTTTTTTGTATGCTTAACTTGCTAGTTTGTTTACATACTTAACTTATCGAAGCCATTTATTTTACAGAAAGGTCCTGTAGATGAAATTGTGGAAGATGTCGTAAAGAGATTAGTAGATGCAGTTTGTTATGATTTGCCTTCCACTTCCAAGCATTCAGCCTCAACAATATCAAAAGATCCAGATTCTGTGACCGAACGTTTGCACTACGAAATGGTTGCAAAAGCTACAAAATTGATGAGAAAGGTTGATTATAATAGATCTTTTACTGCCTTATATGCACATATATCCTTACTTATTTCCAAGTTGTATATTTTCATAACATATGTAAGTTTAAGTGGAGGGATTTGCGCGAAGAATATCGAATTCCACGTCGAGAACGTACAGATCCTGTTCCAGCTCAGTATGATGTCAGTCGTTATGTGCGAGTAAGTTCTTGTTTTTCCGTTGTTTAAAATCTGTACTGTTATCGTGTTAATTTTGAAACATGTATATCTTCCTTCCAATTTAGAAGGCTGATGACGATGAAAAGAACAAACGAGTTATAGTAGACAAGAAGGATGATGGCAGTACACTATGGAGATTGAGTGGATTCGGACCACCTCCAAAAAGACGTTATTTTGACCGACGTCGTCTTCCGAGAAATGATCTTCTTTTGAATCGTTGTAAGAAATCTTTATGAATTTTATATTTTAGTTTTAGTTTTTTTTTACCAGGAAAAACTGTGCTTGAGCTGTATTACTTTATTTCAAAGCATATATTACTTCACAGAAATTCAGTAGGTTCTAATGACAGCTTTTTTACTGAAGTCGGATATGTTTTAGCTGATTTACCAATTTTCGTCAAAGATTTGACGCATCTCAAAAACGAGGATTTCAAGCAATCACCAACAACTGTAATTGACGCATCGCGTGTTAACGACGATGATGAAGGCGAAAATAGACCAAAAAAGCGTCGTACACGATTTGACATTGTTGGTGAAAGGAATCCAAGTTCAATGTATGAATTGTACGCTACAGATTGTGATTCCTACGCGCCTCCACCGCCAAAGCTCCTTCCGGAAGCATTATTTGCTTCTGGTTTACCAGACTCAATAAATTTTCCATACAGTGAGCATCCATTCCCGGAATTTTTCGACTGGAACACCGTATATGCAAAATACGATCCATCCTCTGCTGCTTACCAACAATTTATTGACTATTATCAACAGCAGCAATATCCTATGATGGGAATGCTACCGTTTCCACTAACTTCGCAGGTGATCGTATTGTTGTTAGCTCATCCTAGTTTGTTTTAGTAACAATAATCAAAAATTAAGAAAAAAATATTTTGAAATCTTGAAAATCCACTGAGATTGTTTCCTTTTCGAATTGTTGATTTTGTGTCATTGCAGAACAGGACAGAAATGAGGAATATCTTAGAAGCACCCTCTCCACCACCACCCAAACGGCCCAAAACACCGGAAGAAAATCCAAATATGCTTATAATTGGTCCTATTGATATGGAAAACCCAACAGACGAAGATATCGAAATGCTTGAAAAAGTTGTTTTTTTTTGGAATTGTGCAGATTTTCGAATTTCTTTTCAACTTTCGACATGTGTGGATTTAATTTGTTAATTAATAAAATTATTACAGCACTTGGTAGCACTGAAGGCCAAACGGACAGAAATCAGAAAACGCTTGCAAGACGCACAAAACAAAGCCGCACAAGAATCTAATGAAATGAGTGGTGTGCCTCCACCTCCTCCACCTTCACATATTAAACAGTCGTTGTGGGTACAGGCAACGACGGAAGAAGGAGCTGTTTATTATTACAATAAAGAAACCAGGTATGGTAAATATTGCTATCAATTATTACTAAGTTATATAGGCTAATTTTTTACAGATTTATTTTTTATCAAATCCAAAAATGTTTTCGATCTCTGCCATTCTTTTGCATAAAGAGCAGCTCTGAAATCATTAGCGATGGAGTCGACATCAGTGGAGAATGTCTTTATTTACTTTTTCTGTGCTAAATTTATAGTTTTTAATGCATTATAGCAATGAAAAATAGAATATACCGAACTTAAGGTTCTCAGATTTTTTTCAACTGATTTTGTGTTTAGTATTTAATCTTTTTAGGGAATCTGTCTGGACTTTACCTGATGAATCTGAAGGTGGAAATGCTTCAGCCGACACTACAACAGATCGTGCTGATTCGCGCGCAACATTCAAAGTTGAGATAGTGAAATATGTTGGCGGCATGTTAGAACCAATTCGAAAGCTGAAATTTGCATCTGCTGATGATTATAAATATGTTTTGCGAAAAGTATGGATTTGAATTTTTAGGCAAAATTATCAACTTTTAGAATTTTATCTTCTATCAAAACTTACCTTAGATGTATGTGATCTGCATTTTATTACTTATATTCTGAATAGTCAACAGAATTGTGATCATTTATGGAAAAATGCTTCCACATTATAAAGAATGAATCCTTATAATTAACAGCTTACCAGGCCTATCAGTTCTTGACCGCTTTAGGACAGTTTGGTGTAGCGGTGCTTTGTATTTTCCCAGTAACAGACGGCAATCTGTTTTGCTTATATCTAAACTGCGTTACATTAATTTTTAAAGAGCATGAATTATCACTTCACAAAATCTTTAATTCAAACCGTATGAAATGTGAAGGAGTTTTTTTTTTTTTTTTGCACATACTGATATGTTCATAAGAATTGATGGCATTAATGCTTTCAAATAAAGTTATTATGATTTTAGCTAACACACACGATATTAGAGAAAGAATTGAAACGAGTCGGTGAAACGGAGCTTAAAGTCACAGAATCAGTACGAGATAAAGCAAGGAAATTTGTGGCAGAATATTTGGCACGACTTGGCGATGGTCAGTACTCACGAAAAAATAAAGTTCACAACTCCTACTGATAATACATGAGGTATTTGTTGTGAAATTGATCATCAGATTATAATGTTAAGGATGAGCTTGGATTTATTTGTGCAAAAATCATTGTGCCATCTTATATCATCTTCATGTCATAACTTCTTGAAGAAAAGGCACCTTCACAACTTTCTGGAAATCCACTTCCCTTTATGATAATTTATTTATACTCTCTAAAGATCCGTAATAATTCAGTTGTTCTTATTTATTGGTTGTTAAACCTGTTTTTAACATTGCTGTTTACGTGCAAATATTTTACCTCTCTGTGTGTATGTTTGAACTGTAACTGTCAGGCCCGGTGTGGTGGTCAGTCATACCTCTATCAATCGCTTCGCATTATTTATTTTTGAACAATTTCGTATTTCATTTTTCATCATTTTCTTATGCTATTGTGTTACATTTTTTCATCCAAACTGCCTTGTAATCATTTTTTTTCTTCTAACTTTTAAGTCATTTTTTTTCTTTCCTTCAGATTTGAAATTCGTCTTGATGTTTGCAAAGACCGATAGTAGCTCTCAAAGATTTTAAGCTTCAGTGTGCTATTGTCATAATTACTTCAATTTCTCATGCGATGCTTACTGTTATAAGGATACAGTTGGACATTGGACTAATGCTACTAAAAGCTTCTGTACCTCTGTTCAAATCAGGTCAGTGCAGTATATAATGTTTCTTTAAAAAAAATTTACTGCTGGAGAGAAGTAGAAGTAGCAATAATTGAAATGCGGCAAAGGAGAATGAAGCGAGCGAATATGTGGAAGAATTTCGCGATCGCTTCACTTATATTTCATTCAGAAAATTATTATATTAGTTCTAAGTACTTTCTTACTTTGTTCAAATTTAATTTTCATATCTGCACGCAGTAATAAATACAACGTTAGGTGAAATATTCGAATTTTCAGTGCTCTTGTCATTGTTTCATTCGTTCATCGTCTATTGTTCTTCGTATCGTGTACAATGACGAGGTGATACAGTGATCATATATTTCTATTCATTGTTGAATTCAAACTATTAAATAAATGTTGAGTTTTCCTGGTTTATCTATTTGCAAAGGAAATTGTAAAAAAAAAAAAAAAAAAAATTGGTTTTCGCCGTTTGTAATTTTTAGTTTTTCTCAATGTTTGCGAATATCAATAGCAGTAATAATATGAAGATCAACTTCTTGCTTAGCAAAAGAGCTTTATAACATACTTTGTGAATAATGAATTTCTTCGAGTATATCGGTTTTTAATGAAATGATCATTTTACCAAATTCAAAACTAATGTTTTATCTAATTGATGATCATCTCACATAAAGAAGAGAAGGAAGATATTTCGAAATGGCGTATTTCGTTGAATAATAATGAAAAATTTCAATATCGTGAAAATTTTCGAATGATCAATCCGATGTTATATCCGCATAGATTTGAGAAGTTTCAGGAACTTTTGCAATAGTAACGAGACGGTTTATGAATCGAGTGAAAATTCGTCGTATTTTCCCACGAAATAAATTTTACATAGGAGTATTGCTGGATTGGAAAGAAAGCGTAGATGATCGAAATTTTCGTTCTCTTTTATGCCGAGCATTGATTAATTTAAGAGCATATCCTTTAAATATTGATACCTTTGCTGATCTCAAAAATATTCGAGGTAATTTATTTTATTTTCTCTTTACACTTATGCTCTATTTGATTGCAGTATCTAGTTGAAAAGAGAATGAGCATTAAAGGATTAATCACAAGTACACAATTACAATAGTTGTAATATTGAGTTTTGATTTTGATTAATGTTTAAGTCATATTTTGTAGTAAATAAGGTCATTTTAAAAATATAAAAAAACAAAATTCTTTTTGTTAAAAATTAACAATTATCTAACATTCATTGAAGTAATGCATTGGGGAGTTGCTATCATATATGTATGCCACAAATCTTTACTCATAATGATTATTTAATGTTTTTTTTTTTTTTCCAGGTATTGGTGATCAAATAGCTCGAAAACTTGATGAAGCATGGAATGTATTTTGTTCACAAAATTTGACTGTACCAAATTTAAAACAAATTCAACAAATGAAAAAAGGCGAATTCTTGCAGTTTCTTAATCGTCCAAATTTTTTGGAAAAAAAATCTAGACCTCCTCGAACTATGCAATTATCCGAGGATAATGTTAAACTTATTAAATCAAATAGTGTAAAACACTCAACTAAGCATGTAAGTTATTTGAGAATTGAAGCTAAATCTTAATTATTTGATGTTTACAAAACATCATAAGAGAACAGTTGAACTAATACAGTTATTGAAGAAAGTAGTGCTAGAAAGTGAAGATACTAGCAGTTCATCAATGACTGTAAATGAACCGCACTGTGGAGAAGTACGAGTTATTCGAAGACCTACTGCGATGAATATTAAAACAACAAAAACGGACGACATTGAATTAATTAGTTCTGTTATCGATGATGATAAAATAGCACAAGTTAACAGTGGATTACAGAAATGTGATGATATTTATCGCCCTTCTACAGTTAATAATGCTCAAGTATGATCTTACTTTTTAATTCTATTAATATTAAAATGATATTTGTACACTGTTTGGAAGTTCAATAGGATTGTTAGTATTCATTGATTGCAGATCAATTTTTTCCAGATAATATTAATTATTGACAATAGAGAAAGTGCCAATACGAGGAAATTCCAGCAGATGTGCCACCTGCTCCATAAAAAAGTTAGTGGTGAATTGCAGTTGATAACTGATTTTAAGAATTTGATAAGTGACTGCATAAATTTCCAACGTTGAAAGAAATTTATTTCTTGTAACTATCATCTCTAAAAACAACTATCACATTCATATTTTCAATTCTTTCTTGCTTAAACAAGTGTGTAATTGTGATTTATCGCCATGTATTCGGTAAATAAATTTCAATCTAATGTAATTTCAACCCTGTAATTGCGCTATGAAATTGAACACTGAAATGCACTAAAAGATTTATCCGATTTTAGAGGGTTCCTTACGAGATGCGTTCATTATCTATTGGTGATTACTTGTGGATTATGCGCATGTGTGATAACACAGAGTTGGTGCTTGATACCATCGTTGAACGTAAGACAATTGACGATCTATGGTCTAGTATAGTGCAAAAAAGGTTATTGTAATTACCTGGAAAAATATTTCCAACGATGAATTACATTTTTTTCAACTATTCTTTTGTAATTCCAGATACGAAGAGCAGAAACAGCGCCTGGTATCAGCGGGAATTACAAACGTAATTTATATCTTGGAAGGAGTCATGGTTTCCGGAGCCGCTCTTGAACAAGCACTCGTTACTACTTATATAGAAAATGGGTATGTCCTTGCTTTTAAATGATTTTATTATCACATTGCTATATGTATCGGGATAAATTGCAGATTTCTCGTTTATCGTACAAACGATGTGAGGCATACGTCACTTGTCTTGTCTAAAATTACGGAGCGATTAATAAGAAAAGCAAGTACCCAAGAGGTCAGCTTTACTCATCGAAAATCGTTAGCTTGCTCTTTACAAACTAAGTGGTGCGATGTGTGGATGACAAAAAACTTAGATAATCGGTTCTGTTTCTTTTACCAATGTGGTGAGAAGTTTAGTCGTTTTGTTAAATCATAAACAATTATACTCATTTGCAGGAAGGTAATAGGGGAATGTCATCAAACCTAGACTTAGGTAATAAAACTTTTCAAGAAAACTAATTTTTGGTACTTTTGTTGCAGTTTACAAGAATGAGTTTTGAGGAATTTCAAAAAACATCGAAAAAAATCCAGTGCCGCAGCGTTAAAGATGTTTTCTTACGACAACTTGTTGTATGCCCACAGATCAGTATTCAGAAAGCATCATTCATTGTTGATCGATTTCCATCCTTTGCGGCACTCACAGTTTTTTACGCATCACTTCCACAAGAACAACGAGCAACAGCTCTGTATAGAAATGTTCTAGGTATAACAAAAAGTGCCAGCGCACACATGGCGAAATTTTATTCCGAAGTTTGATTTTTGGAGAAGTCGGATTTTCAAAAGTCCCAATCCTAATACATTTTTGTTAAATTTGCTATGTACCATTTGTCATAATATCTTGTGTATTTCGTGCATGCATTTTTTTCAAAGTTTTTTTTATTTTCTTTTTCAACTCTTTGAATTGAATTTATAGATTTTCAACATAAAAAAATAGAAACAAGCAGGCATTATTAGAGTGGAAATATATTAAGTTAAAGCAGCTTCATTACGAACATACTCTCCGAGATCTGCTTGGTGCAATACAACAATAGATGTTAGATCAGCGCGTCTACATTCCGCAGTACTCTAAATAAACAACTTTTCAAACAAAATTATTAGCAATGGAATTGTCTCATGACCTAATTTTAATTTTCTTTCGAATGAGCTTCACAAACGAATTGGAATTGAAGTTTAAACCTAAGCTTTACTAAAAATCACAGGTGGAAATATAAACTAGGGAACACTCTAACACACCGTTTTGAAACTGCGAGATTTACCAAAGTTTTCAAGTGTTTTATCACAATCTAATCATATATTTAACACTATGCGGGAATTTTGCTTCTATCTCAAAAAAATATGAAATTCATTAAACCTTAGCTGTAACTCCAAATCCAAGTGGTAAATCGTTCATATTATAAACAACAACTCCTTGGTGCGATCCAACATTTTCCGTCATTCGATTCATCCCCGATTTCAGTACATTATTACCATACAAAAACTGTTGCTCTGCACTGGGTTTCACCCAAATTTTACACTAAAATATATAGAAAAGTCACGGATGTTTTGAAAATGCTTGCTTGATGAGATCTAAAAGATCATTTAAATAAGGTACTCCTATAACTGAAGAAAAATTTCCTAAAATTATGCTGAGATTTCTCCAGCTTTCAAGAATAAACGAGTTACATGCCAATCCTAATACTTGTTTTCATGGAGCCTTCATTTTAATTTAGTTCGTTAAAGATGTACTTTAGCATAAGGTGCTATGTAGTCAAGCGCAGTAATATGCATTCGAAATTTCTTCGTTTTCGTGAATTTGCCAAGACATGTACCAAAGCTGAGTAATGGTTCTCGCGATATACAAGCTGCTTTCCGCATCAACGTCTCCGTGCAATAATATACTCGATCCTTCAAAATTACATATTATTGTCCGAAATTGGAATTTTACCAATTTAAAATATTACCTTGTGTAACCTAAAGCAATAGGCAGCATCTGCTCGTTCAACTAATGATCTGACGTTATCACCAATATAATGCGCTAATTTCCTGAAGACAATTTCTGTTTCTTCATCCGACAATGGTCGCATCCTGAAAATGACCAAAATTCATGTAATCAAGGGCATATTTGGGCTGATGATACACGTCAGTTATCGCTTTCTCGAACAATTTATGAGCAAAAAGATTAGAAATAAATGACGCCAAGAACTTTTTAAGCACATATTTTAATAACAAAAAAAGGTAAGTAGTGGGCACAACCAATCATAATATTTATTCGAAGCTGTCAAGCTCAAACTACTTTATTCGTAAATGCAATTTGACAATTCAATAGAACAAAAAGTACAATAAGAGGAATATAACAATTAAAATTAAGTGAGCGGATGAGGAATTTGAAAAAAGCTAAAAAACTGAGAATGATCAGAGGTCGAGATTCTTTTAATAATAATGAAACAATGAAAAGATCACAGCATCCAAAACCATGAATGCTATTAATTCTCCTAAAAAGAACTGATAAATCAATTCTATTATTTCTTATTTAAATGGACCATATTAATCTGTGAGATCAATGAAGAATCGGCGATCATTTTTCCGGCTACTTCTTTATCAACAAGCAATTGACATGAGGAATTTTTCAGTTTCAAAATTGACTGTGACTCAAGCAATAATAATGCTTCGTGTATTTCTTCCATTTCAAGTGCTGGTAGTAATAAAATTTCACATATTTTCTTATAAGTTGACATCAGGCGGCCTTTAAAAACAAATCTTTAGTACATATTCAAAACAATGACTTGCCGAGATTACGAAAATACAATCGTGCAATACCCGTTCGCCGCAAATAAAACTTTGTAAAAAGGTATATTTCCCGCACATTATACTGACGATTAGGAGAACAAAACAGTATGTGGGATACGCTCAAAATGGAGGCAAATAGAGATATAATACTTACAGGACTTACAGGCCATCGGTCAAGCAAAAATATACGAACGAAAACAGGTTGATAGTCTTTCACAGAAAAAGCTATCCCAAAATAAGAAGATCGAAAATGGCGGGTTTCCAACTGCATGTTTCAGTTATACCCCAAACAACTCATTGAAGATCGAATGATTTTTAAAATGTTTGGTTCATCTGTTTATCCATATGCTACCATTTTATTTAATTCGTTAGTGTAAGATGTAGAAGTATATTAAAAAACAAAACTGTTTGCACTAACCTTTTTCAATTGTGGTGGAGGAATTATCACCAACGAGACGAACCATTGTAGCGAGAAGGATCTTTTGCTGTAGAGGTATTTTTGAGTGTAATAGCGGAGGACCATAAATACTACTTAGAGTACCACAAATATTTCGACAAGTATTTCCATTTGATGAATCTCCCGACAGAAAACTAAAATTGTAAAAATAGCTTGTCGTACAAAAAACTAGAACAGGTAGAAGAGTTACCAAAACCACTAACTTTTTCGAAAAAATTAACTTAAGAGAAAGTTACCTTCGTGCAACCTGCACTGCTTTTCGCGCATCTCCTGTTGTCGCAGCTACTTTTCGAGCGCAAAGTTCGATCGCATTCCCATCATTTGTTTTCTAAAAATTAAACAAATTTATATATAGAAAAAATGAAACATTCCAAAATGGAATCAACAATGATTAAGGCTGGATGTAACGAACGCAGTGTTTTATAAATTTTTTGGTCAATCTCGTTATTAAAAATGGAGATATATCGAATACAAAAAATCTCTTTATTGTAATCAAAACAATAACTCTGATTCCAATGTAACATTTTCCCTTTCAAGCAATTTTTCGACGCGGTAAATGATAGTATAATAAATTAGAAAACCGTTTTTAAACCTAGCTCCGGACACTGAAAATAACCGTTACAGTTGCTGAATATTTACCGACTTCTTTGGTACAATGGAAAAGTGAAAATCACTGTTATATTTATTACCAAGCACTTACCAATTTTTCTGACAATATAAGCTGCAACTGAACTTCCGTGTATGGAGCAAAAACGATCAGTTTTGGTACAGACTTTAATTTCTGCTTCAGGAATTCCATCATGTCTAAAGTGTTAGCAATACCTGAAATAATTTTACTGCAGCTTATAATCAATCTAGATTAACAGTAATATAATGAATTTGCAAAAAAAGTACCGAAACAAGCTCTATGTAATCAAAAGAATCGGAAACAAGACAGTGTGTTGGAGTTTTTTGAGCTTGCAAGTTTTCAAAATCATTTGATAAACAAATTCACTAAACAGGAAAAGTTGCCTTTCAAAAGAAATCGTGAATTGGAGTCGTTTCGCAAAACGCGAACATCACAATTTAAATGATGAATAATGGGATAAGAAGCTATTCCTATATATATGACACGTTAAAATGAAATTTCTTGCTGGGACACTTACCGATAAGTGAAATATTCTCATACAGTTCAGGCCAATGAAACATAGAACAAAGAAAATCACGATCTTTCGGTCTTACATAATCTATTTCATCGAGCACGACAATACTGAAAATTAATCAAAATGAGTGAATGTATAATGGAAATTAACAATATTAATCATATTGAAATAGTTTCAAAACAGAAACAGCGTATTCCTTTTCCAAAAAACCATAAAATGCATATACTTGTGACAAAAGATTAGGCAAAACCATAAAGTACTCACGTATGTTGTTTCATTTTCGCACGCGCTTTGTGGAATTCTACAATCATTTTTTTCGCGGAAAACTTTTTGCTGCATTTACTATAATCGCTTAACACTGCATTTAATATATCTCGTTCACTATTTTCCAAAGTACAGTTTATATATTTGAAATGTACACTGAAAAAATTCACTAAAGCTTGTGAAAACAATTAGATGAATTGTCAGTTTCAAAACTAAGTAATTGAACAATTACCAATTCTGTAACCAATATCACAACATTAAAGAGAAACAAAAAACATCTCGATACTTAATATCCTATCCAAATAGCAGTTAGTGTAAATCAAAACTAGGTGAACACCGCAAGAGACAATATTATTACTGATTAAGAGAAATGTACAAAAAGATTACAGCAAAATTTTGGCATAATTTACCTGTATTGTGATACCATATTCTGTAAGGTTGTTTTGACAGTCAAAGTTTTACCAGTACCTGGTGGTCCGGATAGAAACACTGATGTAGGACAATGACTGACTATGCCTTCACGGAGAAATTTTTCCAGTAAAGTCACTTCCTTTTCTCGGCCGTATAAGGTTTCCAAAACATCTTTAAAAATTCAAATGAAACAATTTAACATAACAATATTCTGGTGAATTTTGGAAAATTTAAACAGTATTGGAACTTGCTATATTGGAACATGCTTACTATTTACAGGAAATGAGTTCTCGATATCATCTTGATACGGTGATACTGATCCACTCTTGAAACATTTGCTACTGCTCGAGGATTGTTCGGATGCATATTCTGCTCTTCTTTTTACCATCTTCAAATAGATTAACAAGTAACAAAAATACAAAAAATGAACAATCAATCGAACGATACAGTTCCTCTCGTTTTGCTCTCACAAAATTACAGCAAAGAGACATTCATCGATAGATGGGAATTCAGCTCATCTATCTGTCTAGTAGGTCATCGATAGACAGAAATTCAGCTCATCTATCTAGTGGATCATCGATAAATGGAAATTCAGCTCATCATCTATCTAGTTAGGCACATCTATATCTAACAATCAAAAAAGCTCTATGTTAACTTTTAGCAAGCAAGAATACATGTAAAATTATTCGATACGTTGAATTATAAATGAAACATTCCCCGAATTGATTTTAGTCATTTCGACAACGATTTCACACACACACACACACATACACACACACAAACATAAATATGTGTTGTTGTTGAATAATTTTTGTGCAACTTTTTGATTTAAATTCAATTCATTCATTGAAAAGCTAATAGGCAAAACAAATGATCACAATGACATCAATCATCATTGAATCTTTTAATAGCTTTCTTTTTACAACAATAAATAGGCTATCTTATATAGCTAATATAAAGCATAACAATAAAAAGAGTATAACAATTCAGGAGTGACATTGATGGAAAAACAACGGAAAAGTAGTATGAAAAAGGCTTAATATAAAATGTAAGCAAAAGTGATGTAAATTATGTCAAACATGCAGGCGAAGACACACACATACACACACACACACACACACACACACACACGCACACACACACACACGCAAGCTAGCAATCATAAATATTATAGGTATGTACGTATATATACGGTAAACAAGTATCCGTAGTTGTGTTGTGTACAACAACTACGGTAAACAGGTATCTTGGTGCAACCACAATGTTGATGATGATGATGATGATGATGCTGTATCATGTTTTCAATCGATTCAATCGATCAACGATAGTCTTCTTGTATCGGGAATGCAAGCAGAGGCAACTATTATATAGCATATATACATCAATCGATTGATGATGGGTGACGATGTTGGGGGGGGAATGACTGCCGTTGTGTGTATTGCTGCTTGGCAAATTGCTGGAGCCAGCTGATTGCATTCCTCTCCAGAGTCAAACTTTTAAAATTGTTGCTTAAAGTTTGCTTATTTTCTCAAAATTCTTCAATGTTTTCTTCATTAAAAATTAATTCAAAAAAAAAAATTTTTAACAATGATCACATATTGTCCACTTATTGTCCATCTTGTTATCAATCTACAATGGACATATGGTCAAATTATTGTTCCATTTATCTTATTATCTATTACTATTATTTATATTATTATCAATAAAATCATTTCAATTTATGCCTTCATTTAATGTTAATAGATAATTTTATAGATTATGTGAATGATTATTATAGATAGCTAACATAGGAGCTTTGTTGAATTTAAAAGAAGCACGGAAGAGGAGAGGTTGCAGCTCTCCCTCGGAGAGGCTGCACCAAGACTATTCCACCATCAATACCAGTGAACAACAACAACAGGTTGATACTATTGATACATCATTAATTTGTAGCGCTCCCGAAATTGAACCATTCCAGCATGTTTATCCGATCATTGATGCTGAATCGTGAGTTATATTTATTATCATCATTGTTTGCTATTTATCAAAAAATAATTCCATTAACGTAAGAGAACTTACAAACAAACAACAAATAGATGGACTTTAACCACAATTAATTCTTGTTATTTTATGCACTGAAAACCACTTGCTTCAAGGATGCATCAAATTTTATCTATTATCATTTATTTCATAATATTTCACATTTTCATATACATTAAACAAATTTCAAAAAAAAAAGGAAATTTGAAATGTTTGTTTAAAATATTTGAAATGTTTAAAATGTTTGCCAGAACAGAAAGTTATAATTAAGTTATAACGCTCATTTTTAATGCGAACTCCATATTTCTGACATCAATAATTGTAGTTGTTTTCGGGAAGAAATTTAAATCTAATAGCATGAAGCTATAAATATCTTGATTTCGATGTTAAACTAGTTTCAAAGTTCTCAGCTTACGGACAAATGTTATGGAACAATCCTAATTTTTAATGATTTGGAAAAAAAAGTTCCAGTTACACTAAATTTAGCTTATTTTTACGATTCATACTGAGTGTAAAATTGCTATATTGTAGAATATTTTTGTTACGCCACCTACCGCCACTTAGTGACGAGATGCGTTATCGATGTCCAGCGTTACCACTCCGGACGCGCTCAACGCCAGAATTTTCGCTGGTTCTTGATTTGGTCAGTTCTGCATACATTTTCTTGCGCAGTAAATTTTGTAACGAAACAATTCAAGATTTAAAAGATTTGCGTAACTTCATTGAAGTGCTATTTTTAACGATTCAAAGTTTCTTAAGATACGAATTATTAAAATGAATTTATTAGTAACGAGCGTTTAGCTTATGGAAAAATAATTTTTTGCAGGATGAGACATTGGTACATTGCAGCCTAACTGAATTATCCGATGCTTCCTTAACATTTCCGGTGCATTTTCAGGAAAATACCTACCAAGTTAGTAAGAAGAATATTTTTATTATTGTAATTAAATTAATCAAATAAATTTAAATACTTAAAAAGACAAAACATTCCGCGCCATTTAAAAAACCTTATTTATTAGACAAAATAGTTCCTAAATATATAATCTTTGCTTTAGATATAGCACATAGGATTAATTACAAAATTCTAGAATATTGGGAAAACTTTTCTTGAGAGAAAAAAGCATTAAGTATCTATGCAGTACGGACTTAAATATAAATATTGACACTTTTTTTTCAATTTTTAGAATATGCAAATATAAGAATGAACTAAATCAGAATATGAAAATATATAAGAATGAACTAAATCAGCATTGGATAATGTATTCAAGTGCAACACTTAGAAAACATATCTCCATGTAAAACTACTGCTATTCTACAGGTTATTACTGTAAAACTACTGCTATACTAGAATGTACTGCTATTCTACAGGCTCCAAGCACATTCACCGCATTCACCGTTCACTGTTATATCTTTTTATCTGATCCAACAACATGCATACATATTAGAATTAAAAAGGCACTCTAATCAAATATCACAAAATTTTGACACAAAATGCACCAGAAGTTGCAAAATAACTGTTATCAATACTATTAAGTACTGGTGATATACAATAACAATAAATAATGATAATTGCTATTTTGTTAAAAAACTTTGAAAGGAAACTAACTTTCATTCAAGTTGAGAATTGATAACACTTCAAATACCGATATTTTGTATTGAAGGTTTATGTTCGTGTACGGCCACATTTGCAAGAATTTTTGGAACGATTATCGCGTTCGTTTGAAATAATCTTATTTACAGCAAGTAAACGCATTTATGCTGATAAACTTTTGGTGAGTTTTGAAATATATCTCCTTCATACAAGGCTATTTCTGCAGGTTCCGAATACATTAACCGCAATTCATACTAACCATACGAAAGGGCTATTGTGTCTTGTTATTCCTCTTACTTGGTGGATCAACATGCACATACTTAGGAAAGCACTATATTCTTTGATTCCCAGAAACATAGTTGAAATAATGAAATCTGTAGTTCTGAAATCTGAAATAATTCGAAATTTTGAGCTTTTTGTTCGGATTTGAAAGAAGATAAAACAGCAGAACAGAAATATTTTGAATGCTTTTTACACTGCTAATTTTAATCATCGAAAAGGAAATAAAGCTTAATATCCATTTGAAACAAACAAAAAACAAAGAGGAAACATCTTTAACATTTATACAGTATTGATTTGCTTAAATAACATGTAAATTTACATTATCTCTAACATTTTTACAGAATTTACTTGATCCCGGTAAACGATTAATTCGTCATCGTCTTTTCCGAGAGCACTGTGTATTCGTCTATGGGAATTATATCAAAGATTTGACTATTTTGGGCAGAGATTTGTCGAAGACAATAATTATCGATAATTCCTTGCAGTCATTTGCATATCAACTTGATAACGGTATACCTATTGAAAGTTGGTTTTTCCAACAGGATGATCAGGAATTATTAAAACTGATACCGTTTCTGGAACAAATTACCAATCAGGTATCAAATTTAGATATGTTCTGATTACTACTAACTTTAAGCTACACCATGCATTTGGCAAGAAATTTAGATGGTGTCAAACATGAGAAAGGAACACATTTAAAAATATCTTTTGTTTTATTTATAAAAAGATATCATTGGTTGTCATTAAAATCGAAGAACTACTGAAATGTTTCATATCCTGCCTAAAAAAAAATTGCCTTTTAGAAAAATGATGTGCGCCATATACTGCGAGCAAGGTATCGAATACGTGACCTACTGCCTCCACTCCCGTACTGTGATATAGCGTGACAAACGTGGTAGGATAAGATTGTATATAATTTGTTTATATGGAGTCACACTGAATAGATTTTATAGAATTTTGTAAAAACTTCGAAAATTCCATCTTGTATAAACAATTTTATGATTCGTCTCCTCTTAATACTAACAATAATGGTTTATTCAAAGAATGTTTAAAACTGACATTGCCAACATATATATTTGTTGTTTTTTTTTTTTTTTTTTTTTTTTTTGGATTGAGATGATCTATTAACCAAGAAATAAACAACGATTATTTCATACTTAAAACAGGTCAAATTTAACAGTATTCAACAAATAAATAAATATTGGATGAATTAATCAAAAAGTGCCGATAAACTAATAAAATTCAAATGTAGATATTTTGAATTGAAAATTGCGACATAAAATGTTGTGTTGATGACGAAAAGTACGATATCAAATTATTATAGCACAATGTTATAATAAAATAGGATATGTAGACATATAATACCTGGTCATCTTATGATCACCAAATTCCCTTGAAAACTATAATACATGGTCATTTTATGACCACTAATTCCTTTGAAAATTATAATACTTAGTCATCTTATGACCATCAATTTCCTTGAAAATTATTATGCCTGGTCATCTTATGATCCTACCAAACTCCCTTGAAAACTATAACACCTGGTCATCTTATGATCATTAAATTCCATTGAAAATTTGATAACGATCAAAGATTTCCCATCTTACCTATGTGAGAGACACAACCATCTCTCCTCCTTTTTATAATAAACGCGGCCCTATCCGTATGCAAAAATTATGCTATTTTAATGAATCATTCATTATTTGTCACTAAAAGAAATCATTTTCGCGCAAAGTAATAGCAAGTAATTTTTATGTTTAATTAAAATTCTTATAATATGTATGCATATATATATTTAAGTTTAAATATAAATAATTTAAAAATTAATTCAATTAATTAAAAAAAATTTTTTTTTTCTTTATCAATGCTATCATTTCTATTTGTTTCATACAACAATCATTTTAGTCGCATAATATTGTGATTTTAGTTGGAAAACTAAAAATAAATTAGAAAATAATTACAATCACTTAACTAATTAGAAAATAATTACAATCACTTAACTAATATTATCCATCAAGTGAGATTTTTTTTTTTTTTTTTTGCCCTCAATCAATATCACATTTAATTTGATAAAATAAAGTATGAATGAATAAACAGTTAATAAAAACTAAAATTTATTTACTTTTCTTTCAATTATTTTGCCATTTTGTTCAAATTAAAAATTAGACAGCTAAGCAAGGAATTAAGCAATCTATGGCATATTATATCGATTAAAAAAAAAAAGTAATTTCAGGAATAAATTTCATCTCTTTATTTCATTTCTAATTCATTTAGAACAATGATAACATAAAGTTTACACTTTTTCATAGTAATACTAATAAAAGAGTAAAAGTCAAACAAAAGTAAATTAAAATAATAAGCTAAACATTCACTAATTGAATTAATATCTGTTTAAGTTGAAAACTTAAATTTTTTATAGTAATGCAATTTTAGAATTTGAAAAAAAAAAAAAAAAAAAAAAAAATTGTGGAAAAAATAAAAAATGTTAGATAAATATTTGTTTATATTATATGGAAGAAAAATAGAAATGCAAATGTGAATGATATGTTGACAATACAATTGCCTGATATTATTTGTTATTGAAATGTGCACGAATGATGCTGATATTATTTTATTTCACTTTGATTTTTGTACCATTTCTGGAATGTTTTAATTGAGCAAAAAAAAAAATTTATTACTGCTATGATAAAAATTTTTGATCTTTTAGAAAGCTAAATTTTTCAGGACTGATGGAGTATGGTCGTCCATTACTGGAGCAAAGCAACCTTTATTGGTGTACTGGTGTTATTTTCATTCATTTTTTCGCTGTATTACTTACCATCATCCAATGATGACAGCTTATTCAGGTCATTCCTATATTTGTATTCAATAACTTAATTACAGAAATTTTAATTTTTAGTAATATAAATCTTAATAAAATTATTAGTTCTAATTCATAACATTTTTTTATTCGAAATTGCTTGACATCTATTTTTTTCGTATCATAGAAATACTTAAAAATGTGAAACAAGAATTAACGTCATAGCCATATATATATGTTAACGTAATAAGCTTAATTGGTACGAATTATTGCTTAGTTAATAGCTTTATGATTTGTTAACATTGTAACTTCGGAAGGTCTTTATATTTCTAAAGAACATCCAAAGAATACTCAGTTTCTTTCAGATCTGGTCGGTTCTTCCGAAACGATAGAAATCGTTTCTTGACTCAGATGCAACAGCATGAATCTGAATTGGAGAAACCTTACTTCACTGCAGAAACAAGAAAGGTGGAAGATGAATCTGACGCTATATCTGCTGAACGCCGCCAATTCATAATTAATGTATAAATTTTACAATTTGTAGGTTGAGAGAGTTACTTGAAACGACGACAAACGCATTAAAAGCAAAAAAAAAAAAATAGAAGATACAGCAGGTTTCTTTTTTGGAAAACCAAAAATTAAATAAAGCTTATAATGAACGAAATCATCAGAATTCTGGTGCATGTCAAATTAGTGGAAAAGCTTTAACCTGTAAACATTAAATGTAGGAAGACCTGTAAATGGTTTCAATGAATTGATTTGTGATGATAGAGCCGTCAGTAGCTTGAAATTATGACAAGCGGAATAGAATTCGTGGAATCCATATTTTCAGCTTTTTTAGTTTAAAAACACGTCCCTTACTGCTTTCAGTTTTTTCATCATTTGTGAAAACCGTTTTTCGATAAAATCTGCACAAGTTAGTGGAACATTATTAAATGCACATATTTTGCGGGGAATCTGACTTTCTTATTTGTTGATTTTATAGAATACAACTTTTATAGTGAAAATAATAAAATAAGGAATATCGCTTTTTAGCTAAAATTATAAATTTTCAGTTTTTCAGAGTTGATGAAATAGAGATATGTGTATAACACGAAAAATACTTCTTTAATATTTTGATCAACAACAATTGCTCTCCAGCATCCCTTGACTTTTAGAAGAAGGGGAACATTTAGCAGTCACAAGATACCTAGGTTTTTTTTCAAAAATGAAGAGATTGTTTATTCCTTGATTGTGAGCCATCCTGGAGTAAATCTGTAAGTTATGATTAACTTCACTCCAGTACCTCACTATTGCAGATGACCAGATTTGCTTGGAAGAATTATCGGAAATATGCATGGGGCTTCAATGAATTGAAACCTTTATCACGCTCTGCGCATAGTGCTTCAGTATTTGGCAGCGGAAAACTGGGTGCGACTATTGTGGATGCGCTTGATACGTTGTATATTATGGGGCTGGAAGAGGAATATGAGGAGGGTCGGATTTGGGTCGAAAACTTTTTCGATCTGAAAGTTTCCGTAAGTCTTTTCTTTTTTTAAATAAGTTCTATGATGCATTCGAGACATATCTGTGTCAAGAATGTGACATCCGATTACAGAAAACTCAAGGACAAGGAATAACAAAAGTTTGAATTCTAAATAGGTTTCAAACTACTTTTTTCTCTCTCGTGACAGGATTGTCGCAGCAGATTTCTGAAAAAACATTTCCCCTAAATAGATTGAAATGACTGGCAGTGGGAAAGGCAATAGGGATTGAGATAGTCTTATAGATGTTGTTTTTAGTGTTGATTTTCGTGATGTAGCGCTGAAAATTCAAAAACAAAAAAACTTGATGTTTCTTAGAATTTCTTAGACTAGTGAGTCTTTTTGAGGAACATATTAATGGCTTTGGCTGTTGCAAAATTAAGTCATCTGGATTTCCTTTAACCGGATTATGATTGATGTATTACTGGTACTGAGAAAGCATTTTAATCCTGGCTATAAAAATTTCTTGCTTCTTAAAAAATTAGAAAAAAAGCATTATTGAGATCTTTATAAAACAGGTTCTTATAGTGTATTCTCTAATTACATGTAAAATCATCATTATATGCTTGGTTAATTTTTAATCTTAACTATTTATTTTAAATCCTTTTTCGTTTCCAGACTACTGATATATCTGTTTTCGAAACAAACATTCGTTTCATAGGAGGTTTGTTAGCTGCTTATGCGTTAACTAAAGATAAGGTAATTTTTCATTCTATCGCTAATCTATTTATATTTAATGTTTGCTCATACTAGAGAAATACTGAAACGGATGTTTTCTTTTAAAAATAAACCCATTAAAAAAAAAATATTTTTTTTTCTTTTTTCTCGCAACATAATTTCATCTTTCTGCTTCATGAGCAGTGTGAATTATCGTTTCGTCTGTGATGTACATTTCAAAGCGCTAAAAATTCATTTTTTCTTATCAAACAATGAGTGTGTTATTCATTGTGGACTACTGCTGAATTCATAATTCATATAAATGAAGTTCATATAAATTGTTTTTTTGCAGATGTACATAGAGAAGGCAACTGATGTTGCAAACATATTGTTACCAGCTTTTGAGACACCAACTGGTATACCTTACGCACTAGTGAATCCTGCATCAGGCCATTCACATAATTGGGGTTGGGCTAATGGCGGTTTTTCAATACTGTCAGAGTTTGGTTCCTTACAGCTGGAATTAGATTATTTATCTCAGATCACTCAAAATCTCATTTACTCTAGCAAGGTTCATTTTCAAATGCTACTTCGCTTTTATGTACTGATTTTTTGAGATAATGTACATATTTTGAGTTCAAATTTAAAAAATGGCTGTAAGTACATATTAAGTATATGTAGTGCTCGTTACACGGATGCAATTATAATACTTATATGTGTATTATTTCATGATTTATTTGAAAAAGTAGCCAAATACTGCAGGAATAAGCAATTTATTATTCGAGATTTTCCTTTTATTGTCTCTTATAAAAATTAGTAAATGATTAATGAAACCTACTTTACTATCCTTTATTTAGTTGCACTATTTGTTTTGATTACGAAATGCTTTTTTGACTTCGATTTATAGGTTGCGCGCATACGAGAAGTAGTACTTTCTATAAGGACAGAAGATGGTCTTTATCCGAATTATTTGCACCCGAAATCTGGAAAATGGGGTCCTAGTAAGTTTTCCTCACAAATTAGAATCAGGTGATTTTTGTAATGTCTCATCATTTCACGATAAAACAGTTGCACTCAACTGCATTCATACATCCACCTCACTAAAGAGATAACAGCTTAATTGTGTTTTATTTTTTCGGATCCATTTTTGTAACATATTGCAACATGCTACTGTAATTCAAAATTTCAATTGTTCAGGGCATATCTCAGTTGGTGCACTGGGTGATAGTTTCTATGAATATTTGCTGAAATCATGGCTTAGATCAGGTAAAAATGATACAATTTACAAAGAAATGTATGATGCAGCATTAGCAGCTATCAAGAAATATTTGTTACGTTATTCGAAACAAAGTCATCTCGCATATTTTATTGGTTGGTAACTTTCAGTTTTTTTTTCATTTTGCACCAAAAAATAATAATTATTTTTCTAGCCGTCGTATTTTTATAGCACTATAACCTGTTTGTTGAAAATAAAAAAAAGCATACTTTAGAGCTAAAAGGAAAACGTGAGGTGCACAAGATGGATCATTTAGCGTGTTTCATTGTTGGTTTGCTTGCTCTCGAAGCTTTAAATGAGAATGATGTGAAAATACGGAGTGGTACGTTAAAGCTTGCCGAAGAAATTGCCAACACATGTCATGAATCATACATTAGGACTGGTAATATTTTTATTTTCCTGATTGTTTGAGACAAACATGCTTTAAAATTCAGATCGTCCGGAAAATAGCTTGATTCCATCTGCTAAACATAGTTGATTTGCAGCTACTGGTATTGGTCCCGAATCATTTCGATTTACTGATGAAGTTGAGGTGATGGCAATAAAAGATAGTGAGAAATACTACATTCTTCGACCTGAAGTTAGAATTAAGAATTATTCTTTCCATTTTGGTAACTAATTAAAGTGCATATTCGGGAAAAACATTTCGTAAGAAATGAAGCATTTTATTAATAGATTCAATTTTAGGTGATTGAGGGATGGTTTTATCTGTGGCGTGTAACAAGAAACAATAAATACAGGGAGTGGTGTTGGGTAGCAGCCAAAAACATTGAGAAACACTGTCGAACAGACGGAGGGTGAGTTTCTAATTAGTGCCATCAACAGCATGTTTTAAGGACTTAGTAACATTGTCAAATACATTATAGTTCATCGGGAAGTTCTTTACTCTCTTTCTACTTTTCTAAATTAATCTGTGGAGCAATTTATTTTTCGGTGCGATGCAAAAACACTCAAGAATAATTTATAGTTTAAGAAAGTTTTTTTTTTCTTGTAATTAGATCACTTCCTTTCTCATTGCTTACAATTTCAGTTGTATACCTGTAGTCAATTTCTATTGCATGATGAAATTGGAAATTAAAGTCAAAATTCCCAAAATTTAAATAATCCGCTTTTAATGTGCTAGAACTTTAGTATTAATTTTCAAATTTAGTGAAACTAATATTCCGGAGTTTTTCAGATATTCTGGCATAAAAAATGTGTACAGTTCTGAAGTAGTACACGATGACGTACAGCAAAGCTTTATATTTGCAGAAACATTCAAATATTTATACCTCACTTTCTCGAACGACAATATCATGCCTTTAAATAAATGGGTATTTAATACTGAAGCTCATGCTTTTCCAATAGTCACATCAGTTGAGT
Organism: Mansonella perstans; assembly: GCA_037074765.1. Lineage (NCBI taxonomy): Eukaryota > Metazoa > Nematoda > Chromadorea > Rhabditida > Onchocercidae > Mansonella > Mansonella perstans. Next base: position 69,580 of record JBAMDO010000152.1, read on the forward strand.
TTTGATGTTCTTGAATTGTGAATACAATTTATGATGTCTTTTGTTTTTATTTAAAGGTATTATTACTGATAGGGAAACTTTGTGTTTTTTCTTAAATTTCAGCAGAGCTTGTAATTTTTCAGGAAAGCCTAATCGGCTCTAATAATGTTTCGCTTCATCTTTTTTTGTCTGTTTACTATATATTAATGTATCATTAAGGATCGTCAATTCTAAACTTTAAAAATTTTTTGCTCATTCATGTTGCTTATGATTTCGTTTGTTTATGGAAAAGTGATAAAAGTATTTTGACGCAAGCTTTTACGAGAAATAAATATGCAATGGAAATTTGAATAAAATAATTGAATACGGAAATCCTTTTCTCTAACGTACATATACTTCTAGGATTTGCACATTTCTCATTATTCTAGTATAATCATAATATGTATAACTTCCTATGTAGTTCGCCAAATGCATATATTGGAATTGCTCGAGAAAGTACTCTTACATAGAGCCATTAAATCACCATCTTTCATTTCATTCCAAGTTATTTCCTAACTGTAATTAAATCTTTCTGCTTATTATATATATATATATATATAAAATTATCGAGAGTTGATTTGAAGTCGAGCTGCCTCAGGGGTTCATGCTTTATATGTGACAATGAGTACATTTGTTCGACATACATACAAGTAGGGAGATATCACAGCTTCGATAGATTCATTATTTCCTGGAAAATTAGGTTGTTTCGATGGATTGTGTTTCTGGCGCAAATGTTTCCCAGCATTTGAGGAGCTGTTTTTGCGTTACAAGGAGTTCTCGGAAGTACCGTTTGAACATATCATTCACATCATTTTTACGCTCCACTAAAAACGTTTCATATTCTCCACGAATGACTTTGCTTACTTCAGAAAATTCTTTCTCCACTTCATCCACTGCTTTTTCTGCCTGAATTTGATAGTAAAATAATATAGTGCAATAAAAAACCAAAATTATATAAATGAAATTAACTAAATATTATAGAAGGTTATCTGCTTTGACATAATTCGTTATGCAAACTGCGTAGTGTTCTTGTCTCACTTCGCCGCGGACGAATGTCTAGGAACCGTCATGAAAGCAATGACCATCCAGAATTTTTCAGTCAATCTAATTATGTACTCTACTATCAGCATTTACACACAAGGCTACAAAAACTACGAGAACAATGATATTTACCACAAAGGGCTGTCATGGAAGGAAAAAAACATACATTGTTGAGTTCCTCTATAGTTTGACCAGCTTTATCAGTTCGGCCAGAAAGTTCATGACGAGCTTTCATTTCCCGTTTCCTTGTAAGATTTTGTTGCGCGCCTTGCCAATTCTGCCAGATTTTAACACGTTCAAAAAAAAGTTCCTGAAAATCCTTTTATGACATGTAGTCAAGTAGTTAGCAATGGAAAAATATACAATAAATGACCATATATAATGCAAGTGTAATGAAAATACGATGGAGAGGACGAAAGTGATGAGCATGAAATAATAACAACGCAAATGTCACAGAAGTGGTTAGATTTCAGGAGGACGTGACGTGTCACTGAAGGAATCGCAAATGTCACAGAAGTGGTTAGATTTCAGGAGGACGAGGCTATAGCAAACAGAAAAGAAGAAGGAGCACAAAGATAATCTTACGTAAAACCAATTAATTTCTATGCTTGAATGTTACATCCGGAAAAGAAATTGTACTTCTAGATCTAACATACAACGTACTTTTAACATACTTTTAGTGTGTAGATGACTTGCAGCTGTTCGCTGATTCCTTCAGCGAGCAGTGCACAGTCTTTATCTGATTGCATGCCATGCAACTGATCAATATTCTCATATGTTTCGGTTAAATGCGACAAACATCGTGCAAGACTTGTATTTTCTTCACATGAAGAAAGCATTGAAAGCGCTTTCGAAAACGAATCCGTCCCAGAAATTAATTCACGTCGGTATGAACTCAACGATTCAACTGCTCGCAGTAATTTGCTCAAGTTCTGTTCCATATCTTCCATCTAAAAAATCGTTCAAGTGCAACAGTTGGATGAAGAAGAAGAAGTAAAATCATGATGAAAAAAACCCAATCAAACAAACAAGAGGAAAAATATGGCAAAACAATTTAAAATAATCCAGATCCTTCCTTGACAATGCAAAAACAAGAACTCACCTGCTGTTGTGCAGCTTCAAACCAACGATCATTTTCGTCCATATGGAAAGCCATTTTCGAGAAAACGTCACCAACAGTTTTGAATATACGCTTAATTCCAGCACCACTTAGGGCTACAGTTGAATTAGCTTTGGGTAATGAAGCGGTCACTGTTAAGAAATCGCGAAAATCACAATCAAATACCAATTTTGGATGGCGTGCTATACGCTTGCAGAATCTCTGAAGACTTCTAGCTCGACGTTCAACAAACTCACTGAAAAAGTAATTCCAGAAAATAAAAATTAAGGTTCTCGCCTCATAATTCATGCATTATACTCTAAAACTAACTAACTTGTTTGTATTATCTTCCACAGATACATTCATTTTTGTTCGTGTAAGAGCAGCGATACTTTTCTCAGGTGCTGCGGGCACTAAATAACCTTTGTAGAAGTATTTCTCCATTAATTTTTCGTGAAGACCAAGGAAATCACTGAATCGCCTCCAGACAACGTATTCCCGATCCATATAACCCTGCATATTTTGCGTCTGCAAGCAACAAAAGATTATCAGGCTAAATTAAACATGAGGAGTTAACTTTAGTCTTAAACAAGAGAGATCCACACTTACTGTTGTCACAACTTTATAGACAATATAAGCGCCCATCCCTTCTCCTTTCTTCTCGAATTGCTTAATTACAATCTCAATCTGCGATTCTGAGTAATATGATGAAGGCACGGGTGCATCATTTATGTCTACATTATCCATAAACGAAAGTTTAGCACGAATACCGAGTTGAGGCAGATCGTCGTCTAGATGCAAATCAATTGCCGTCATGCCATCCGTGTCCTGAATAAATAAGCTGTTAAAGACATGAAAACTAAGACAAAAAAAGTGTTATTATTAAATCCGATTAGTATTTTTTGGATTTCTCACTTGTATGATTGAATTAGAAAATATACATGAAATGATGAATTTAATATAATCACCATAAAAATGAGATTTACCAATATACAGTATTAGCAAGATCAAAAAGGGACGATGAAAGTAATAGTCTTAATGAAGTATTATAAATGAATTAAAAAGCTTTGCAAAACTAAATTACTTTCAAGGAAGCGATATCTTCGGAATCATTCAGAGTATCGTCTCCAGCGATCATCTACAAAAGTATGCATTAATAACATAGAGCCAATAGATCCAAAAATGATCCGAAAATGCCCACTTTTTTAAACTCTATGACCCGAAAATGCCCACTTTTTTAAACTCTATGACGCGAAAATGTCCACTTTTCTAAATTCTACGACCCGAAAATGCCCACTTTTTTTAAACTCTACCACCCGAAAATACTCTCTCCTCTGAGTTCAAGAGTTGCATTTCTGGGATGAGAATGAATACAGTAATTTCATGCTTCTTATCGTTAAATCTAAACTAGCATTCCAGGTCTTCAATTTTCTGTCTGCACACTTTAAACTAAAATATTGGAATGTTAAATCAAATCGATATTTTATGTCTTATATTCCTATATAGATGCACGTATACAAATACAGACACAACTGATTCATACAAACATTTGCATTTATATACAATCATAGAGAATGTATGTTTGGTTTTCTTTTGGTTATTATTATTTTTATTTGTTTGTTTCTTCTAAACACTATGATGAATAATTGAAGATTGAAATGAAAAAAGTTATCAATTATATCTTTTAGGATGACATCAATAATAATGAAAACTGATCCATCGCTATATCAGGGTGCATTTCCAGCATTCGATAAACCAACGGTAATCGGTGAGATGTGTGTTACCAGGGACCGTGATATATTACCAGGTAGATGTCGGGCACGATATTTGTACGAGAAAGCTATCGGACAGAAATGTAATTTTGATCTAAATACTGGTTATCATAAATTTGAAAATAAAGATGTTTTGGATAATGAAAGATTGGACATGCTATTGAAATGGATCCTTATACATTGTGAACCTGGATCATATCTGGATAAGGTAACTGATCTTTACTACTTTTATCTTATTCTCTTCTTCATGTTCTTTAGTATTATTTTAATTGCAAAAGAAAAAATAAAAAGGGGAAAAAACACATATGAATAATTATTGAATTATTTATGATTTATTAGAACAAACACTGAATAGTTATGAGATTTTAGTATGAACGTTGAACAAAAATTTGATTAAATTAGGTTAGCTTATATTTGGAATTAACCTGTAGTCATAAGGATAGAAATTCCGGCTAATGAAAGGAATACGATAGTTGAAATTATTATTCGATAATAAGCTTATTTTGCATTTCAACAATGATACTACTTATCGCACTTCCTTCTAAAAATATATTACAAATAAAATTGGCATCATTTTAAGGTTTGCCATAGAGCTGATTTTATTTCTTGGCGTGGTATTTTGACGCGAATCGCATCTTCACCTTACGAATCTCGGAATGATTGGCAATTAGCTGCTATTCGGTATAAGTCTGTAATTTTCATTTGTGAAATCCCGACCAAACAAAAAATCCTGCAGTTGAAATCAATGTCTGATCGCGAAAAATTAATGACATATTGGGGATTTAAGTTCGAACAGTACATGACAAGTGATTCTTTATCGGTGATTCTTTTTTAATTTCTTGTTCTCAGTTTTATTCGGAAAATTATTAAATAGAATGTCCAAATATTACAGTTAAAAATTTTTCTAGAGCGAACCAAACACTGATGAACCAGTGACATGTTTGGAGGAATTTAATGTTGTTGTCAAAGCACGCTTGGGTGGTCGAGAAAAGGGATTCCGTATGCTGTATTCTGGCGAGACTGACTGCATTGATGCTGGTAGCTCGTTTATTTTTATGATTCTGGGGAACAGGTAATAAGCAGACAATCATAAGTACGCTATATTTCGAAAAATAATAGCTTTACAAGTTACTAATATGTATATGTTTTTGCATTTGTGTTGTGTCATTTCGATAGGTACTTACTGTGTATCTGTTGAAACTAGCATGAGAGAGATTTAATTAATATTCTATTTTGTCTGAATAACTTTTTATGGAACAGAAGGTGAATATGTGGAACTTAAGACGCAGTGTAAAGAACTATCAAATAATTTTTGGAAATATAAAGCGATGAAGTGGTGGATTCAATCCTTTCTGATCGGTATACAAAATATAGTTGTCGGCTTTAGAGATAATAATGGTGCGTTGAAATTAATGAACTTCACAGGATATTTTAATAATATGATTTGTGGGCGTTTTTCATATTTCTAATCCAGTCCAAAATTTGTGATAGCAAGGCTTATTACAGGCATTGTGACTCACACTGAGCGTCTCAGAGTACCACAACTTGCAAAAGAACCTCGCCAGTGGTCCCCAAATGTTACGTTCAACTTTCTTCATGCAGTTTTGAGTCGTTTGAAACAGCTGTTGGAGGCTTCTCCAAATGATATCTACGTTTTAGAATTTGACCCTTCCAAACGATGCGTCATATTTCAAACTCACCCATCAAACAGTACATTCAATTTCCTTCCCAGCTGGTTTTTGAAACATTTTGATAAACCCTAATTACGCAAAACGAAATTTAAGGAGAGATTTCTGTAATGCTTTTTTTATGAATAAAAAATAATTCAATTCTTTTAGAACCATTATAAAAAAATAGCGACAATTCCATAGATCCAATATATTGGAGGCGAGCTTTTTTGGAACAGTACTTAACATCGCAACACTTTAGTTCAAAAATTGTAAATTTATATTTATAAAAAAATAATGCACCACGAGATAGGATTTTTTAGTACACACAGTGTCGTAGTCTCAAACTTATGACAGTGAAACCCATATGGGGTGAATGCAAGTTTTACAAATCACTAGGCCAAAATAATGAATGACATTAAAACTGCATGAAAGGTGCAGTGGAACGCGGTTATTCACTGCCATATAGTCGATCTAATATGATAATTCGGAATCAACAACTGTTTGTATTTTATAGCTTTGTAGTAACGAGATCGATGCATAAGAAATACGTAAAGCTTCTCTCGGAATAAAACACCGGTGAATCAAGGAAGGGAAAATATTATACTGACACAGTGATGCACAGCCAAATATTCCGAAAAGTTAGTAGTCGAGAGATGCAACGTGATAACAGCAGAATATTGTGATTATATAATTCACGGGGCAGCCTTTGCCAAGGATGGGAAATCGTCCGGATTACTCCACAGTCGACGACAATGCGGGCATGTACTGTTTTGTTTGAGCCATTTGATTCCACACTGCAATGGACCCACAAGTAGTTCTTGATATTTAACTTGAAGCATGTATTACTCTGTTCTCGACATATCCACAGACAAGTGTAGTTGACTAGTTGCAAAACCGGAGGAGGTCAAAATAATTTCTCTTTAACACCTAACATTACCTACAAACCGTAATGGTAGAAGCACGAATTTAATGCATTATAAACTCAAAATCCAGTACTCCTGAAAATAAAAAACCAAACCCATACATATTTCTTATCTGTTATTTTACTAGAATATTATGTAACCAAATGAACCCACAGTAAATGCAGAGAATTCAGGGAATTGCATCCCATTATACCTTGCTATCTTCAATACAGTAAACCTTCTGGACTTCCATATATGTTTAACTGAATTGAGTAAAAAGGAAATAAATCACCTCATAATGATAAGAATCGACACAGGACGGGCACTGTATTAATTTATCACCATGTGTCAATGATTGCAGACAAATTTTACAGTCTTGATTTTCCAAATCCACGGGACGGCAAATCTGAAAGGAAATTTTCAAGCGAACATATTTGTTTTTTTCAGATTTTGACATCATGAGAAAAAAACGATTGTATATGAAAAACAACCACACGGGATTACAACGACCTATCAACTATCAATAGAAAGAAATATTTATGGCTTTCCAAATGAAATAGAAACATTGATAGACAACGACGTGCAAGTGCTGCAGAATCCGAATTAAAAAATAAAAAAAATGTCGGAAGAAGCTCGAAACAGTTCGAAATTCTCAGGCAAAGCAATTTTCCAAAATATAGAAAATAAAAAAATGAAAGTACCCTACTTCATCTTTCCATTAAAGTATATCCATATTTCTCAAAAAAGTCCTTCCTTTTATATTAAGGGGAATCATAAAGTTTGTTATCACATTTTGTCATTAGTTCAGTAGCAACCAATATGGCATAATTTAACCCTCTTTACTATTTTTACATTTCGCATGTACTTGTACTTCATCGGCCAAAGGCCTAGTTAACTAAATATATAACAAAGTGCCTCCTAAAAATTTTTTATGAGGCGTAAAATTTTTATGAGGGTAAAAATAATGAAATCCCTTCTCAACCCGCTTTCGGCCTTTTCTCACATATAAACTTAAAAAAAAATCATGATGATTCATGTTTGGTGTTAAAAATTTCCATTTTTTGCAATCACGACAGAAAACGACCAATATAAATCAATAACATGCATATAGCTTCAAGATGGCATATCAAACATCAGTGTCCTAACTATTAACTATGGCCTAATAAAATTACAAAAAATAGATCCCGAAGGAAGATAACAGAATAATTAAATCGAACGGAAAAGTAAATTATTTTTATGAAAATTTTATATTATAAATAGAAAACAACAGAGATGACATCGTCACTAAAAATTGAGGTGTAGTAGTCAGTTACAGCTCTAGATAATTATAAAAACTGCCTAAAAAAAAAGTCTTTGGTCGGAAGTATCATCCCACATACTATAAATTACCTCGAAATTTGAATGATATGACAAAGTGATGAACGGTGCCTAAAAGAATTTTCGAAGTGGTAAAAACATGTTTGCCAGGATCGTAACAATCCTTATATTGTAACTGTAAAAGTAAATTAATATAGCATTAATCATGCTGTATTATTAAGGAAAACTATCAGCTTAAGTAATCTGAGCAAATTAACGCAATAACTGTTTTCCTACACTGATCTTAATAAAAGGAAGTGAAAAGGTTACGGGTGGCTCAGATGATAACGATGTCCAACATGGTGTGTCCGACTGATTGCTGTTTTTTCTACCATTAGCACCAGTCATTTCCATAACTCGTTTTATCACCTATAATTTTTCATTAAGGCAACGATTTTATAAAAAGAAATCCTATTCACAACATATGACAGACATTTCTACGAAACATTCCCTTAGCTACAGAAAACCATGCTCGTTTGCATCTTCCTCTTACAATGACTCTTACACAGACGATAATATATACACATGATAAAAACACCTACGATAATATATACATAATATATACACGATAATATATACACATGATAAATAACACCTACGTTGTTATTTCGATTGTTAATGTTATTTCGATTGATTAATGTTATTTCGATTGGTAATTTAATAGAGCTTCGAGTTTTTCAATTATTCAAAAAATCTGCTTCATGTTGCTCTACGTATGTATTTCACTTTTTCTGCTTGAAGCAAAAAAATTCTACTGAGATGAAAAAATGCAATCATAAGAACTTACATGAGAAAGAATAGAAGAAAGAGTTATATCAGATGCAAGCACTAAAGGACGTCGTTCGAACTCGTTTAATATATTTCTAACTTCTTCCCTGGAAAAATGTTACAGAGAAAACATAAAATTTTGAAATGGACTGCAAAAAAAATTCTAAGCAAATTAAAACATACACGCTTAAATTTGAATTATTTCCATAAGTATCTTGAAAATGCTCCAGCGTCTTCTCGACCTATAAACGTTTACAAAATGTAAAATATAATGAGTGAAATGTGAGTTTAAACGATAAAGAAAATATTGATACAACATCTTGATGTAGGATAGGTAAATAAGATAAAAAACATGCAAACCAATTTATTTATTTGTGCTTCCGTGAATAACTTCCTATGTGGTGGAGGAGCGGGTTGTCCAATCGCACCAAATCGACTGCCTGCTACTGCTTCCTTCTCAAAACCAACCGGCGGACCAATTACTCGCTAAAAAATTACTGTTTCTATAGATGAAGAAAAGCATGACGTATCAAACTTATATCCCAGTTAAGATGTTAAATTTTTCTTTACTAGAAAATTGCGGTTAGCAATTCGCACTTTCTGATAGCCTTAGTGTTTGGAAATGATGTTGAATGATAACATCATTTTGTTGTCTACAACATATCGGAGAGTGTCAAAAAAAGATTCCGTTGTACTAAAACTTCTAACTACACATAAAATCTCCAAAGGTAAATTTATTTGTTAGCATACGAGAAGTTCCGACGACGGATCACCCGAACTACATTCGAATTCAAGTTGTTGGAAATACTTCAAAGCATTAGGAGGTAACTGCGGAGCACATGGAATATTATCCGGTGGCTGAAATATATTTTATACATTTGTACTGGAAGTAAAAGCTACCATTCGGGTGAAATTCAGAATTCAACAAAAGAATCAAAAATGGTGTAAAACTGACCGACAGAAGGGCCAATTCATCAAAACGATAATTTGAATCCACTTGTGCCTTTTGCCCATCTACTATTCTCTGGAATTTTTTTTTTGTTTAGTTATCGTTTTTTTTTTTTTTGTATCACTCATTTTTACAAGAAGCCTTACAACTCATTAAAAAAATTGCACGCTAAAAGTGAGCAAATTATTACTGTCCACTAGTCAAGAATACAAAACACTGTATTAAGCAATGTGATCAAAAATATCTGTATCCAAAGAAACAAACATCTAAATTAGCATGCCAAGCCTTGTAATCCCTGAGTATCTGTTCCCACTGCCTTATCATTTGCTTTATATCTGATTTAACCGTTTCATTCTCAATCCTGAAAAGATATAGTAAAAACAAATAACATAAGTATTACTCATTTCATTGACCAATATCTCACCTTGCAAATTCTTTAATTTTAATCTGCTTCAGTTAAAATAGCTCCTTTAAACCAGTTAAAATTTGCAAGATGTGAGACGATACTTAACAAAAACCTTCAAATATTCAAAAAAAAAGTGATGAGGTCAGCTGCAATTCATTTTCTTTTTACATATCAAGATTTTAAGGACAACATTCCAAGTTCAAAATTATTTAATACATAAAGACAATTAAAATTAGAAAAATTCACAACTAAATCTTAAACTCTGCACAGTAGTAATTTTTTCATGCATTCCATTTGTCTATTGTTCGCGGCATCTAATAAAAAAACCCTTTAATGACAATGACCCACCCTTCATAAAACAAATCATGCAGCAATGTAATAAATTGCAGAAATCAAGGCAAACATCTGACCTCTTGTGTATCACATGAGCGTGCTTTAAAGCAAGTTCAGCTTGTCCTATTCTTTTATTTGCCAGTGCTTTTGCTTTTCCTAAGCGCAAGTCTAATATTTCTTTCTGAAAAATATTCATATTCAAGCTGTAATATTTTTTAATGACAATAGTCCACTCTCCACAAAACAAATAATGCAAAAAAGGAATAAATAAATTGCAAAACACTGAAGAGACATTAGATAATCTCTCTTCGTATTTCTTGTCCTCTTTCATAAAATATCGAACCCAGTATTCATACGCTGCATGTATAGAAATATAAATGACACGCGCTCATTTGCTTAACGGTTTTGGAATTTAAGAATTATGAATGTCAATGAAACTAATGTCCCTAGGGTACAAAGAATTTAAAGTAAATAACTCACGTAAGCTTTTCTTAACATTGAAGAGACATTAGATAATCTCTCTTCGTATCTTTTTTCCACATCTTTTAATCTCTGTTCTATGAATCGCCTTCTGAAAATTCGGTTGAACAGTTAATTTCATAGTTACCAGTATTTGAGTCAAAAATGGTAACGTGTATAGCAGAAGCTCTAATTCAATCAACAATTAACATCGATATCCCCCCTTCCCCTCTTTATGCATATACGAGTCAGAAAAAATTGCAGCAACTGTTTTGTACAAATTATATTAAAAGATGAAAACATGGAATTCAGATATGATCTTACTCCAAATGAAATCTTGCATCCTGCAAAAGCATCCTTCGATCCAGTTCAGTGTTGTGATCATAAAAAATATCGCCGTTCTGCTGAACAAGCAGCTCATCCTAAATTCAAAGAAAAAAAAATTAAAAACAAAACTCAAATCGCTCAACCAGAAGCTCCCAATTCATAAAAGTTTATGAGTTGCTTATGGAAATGCAGATGTCAGAGCGTTATTTGCTTAATCAGTTTAACTTTAAGAAATGATATATCTTTAAACTTTTACATGAACTGGAAATTTTTTTTCTTTCTTATTCTCAAAATGAACCTAAGTTCTCATCCCACATTATACTTTCAATCCTAATCCGCTTCATTTCAATACTGTGATCATCTAAACAGATTCAGCTGAAAAATCATTACTATATTTCCAGATTATATAAAATAGCAAATTTGAAGTAACGAAAAAATTTACCGCAGATAAACGCTTGTGGATCGTGGTACTTCCAATAACTTTTTGATGAGAATGAATTAAATTGTCCAATTCTATTCCCACTGTTTCTGTTCCATTTAAATATCGCTGCGGCAATCTGCTAAGAATAACTGAATAACACAGGTATTTTCATATCAATGGCTGAGTTTCATTTAATGTGTTGGAATGAATAAGAAAAACGAAGTACTTTGTGAAATCATTTTTAATCGCATAGAGAGGTTTAGTTTGAGCAACAGAAGCATCTGAAGTACCATTCAAAGTACCCTTCATTAATGTCAATAACTGGTCATTGTTATTAGCATTAGATAAATATGAGATACTTGGTGACAAAATCGTATCAGAATTAGATATGGGAAGTGGTTCATCAATCTGAAAATGCTGGTAATTTTTACCAAATAATAAACATTTATTGTGAATACTGTTGAAACTTATGCGCTCCGTTTTTTATTGTTTTTCAGCATTCCCAGCAAAAATCCCATAAATCCAGCTAAGCTCAATTAAAATGAAAAAGTTCAATTAATCCAGATAATTCCAACTAAAACATGAGTGAAAAGGAACTTGCCATTTGAAGAATCATTTTCGAACCTTCATATGATATATGAAATATATTCAATTTTTCGAAAAGCCTACATAATTGTGCATTATTTAAGGAGTTAAGCATCTGCTTATACTGCAGTGCAATGTCTGATATTTTCAAGAAATTGATAGCTTCTTCTATTCCACAAGTACGATTGCCAACATCATATAAAAATTCTCTAAAACATAATAATTTCCTTGAAATATTTAAGCGATTCTGATCTTAGTTTTACACTGAAATCATCAGCACTGCTGATTTATGAATTAATCTCAAGCGCTAACTTTTAAAATTCAAAACATCACGGTGTGAACTAAGCCACTATCACAAAAACAATGCAACATCGTTTTGGGGAACAAGGAAAGTATGCCGCCCGATAAAAAATTTCCACACTTCTATAATTTCTACATATTTCTTCATAGCCTTATATGATGCACGTTTTTCTTCACAGTATTATATGATTCAGAATACAAGATATTTTTGGTAGTAAAATTTATTGTCTCTGTGTTTTGTTCTGTATTTTTCAATTTTTGAATCCATCTCTGCAATGTTATGTTCAGTTCTCTTTTACATCATCCTTCCCTTTCTTTTCGTCTCTTTCTACCCATCCATGATTATTTACAATCCTGCTATTAGAATGTTGAATAAATAAATCGTGCTTACTGCATTGCATCCCGGACAGTAGGCAAAAGCCGATTAATTACATCCGAACAATCATTGCCCATTGAAGCAATATCAGCAGAATACGTAGGTAGAACTTTTTGAATGCTTGTATTATAGCAAATATTAGAGTCACATGATCTGAAGTATGCTTATTTTACTTTTTATAGGGAATTGATTCGGTAGTTTTTGTAATGAGAAAATGCAAAACGAACTGTTAAACAAGCGAAGCCTACAATGTGGGACGTGTCACTTTTTAAGTGAAAAATTTAAAACAGCAAAATTCGAATGCATTATCATTCCAAATTGTGACTGTAGAATGACTACAGAAGAATATGCATGTTACTTTACGCAAGTGAAGCTTTTCCTCATACACAACAAAAATTAATCATTTATTGCCATTAACTATAGCTAATTTTTCTCTAAGAAAAAATTTTGTAGTATGCAGACAAATTAAGACTACAGTAACCCACTGAATTAGACCATTCGAATGAAGTGGGAAGTCGATTTCCAATGTTCTTCCCTTTGACTTTTTTCGTTTCTTCTTTTCAGCCACATTATTCTGATTTACTATTCCATATTTCACATCCAAATCATTCGTCATCAATGACATCCTTGAATTTTTTGAGAAAAAAACTGAAGAATTATTATAATTTAACATATCAGTGGGAAGTATTTTGAGAAAGTCTGAAATACTACCAAAATTTGATTGTCCACCTAAATATTGTAAGGGTCCTAGGCTCGTTAACATTTGTTAACATTAATGCCTTTGAACTTATGGATACAGACAGAAGCCAGCTGAATCACAATGGGTACCGGGTACAATCCCGGGATGAATGCCTACAACCAACTAATTACAACTCCAATATATACTCGTTTCCTGAAAGCCGGCTGACCTGAGCGCAGTGAAATAACACATCTCAAACTGTCACTTGCTACATAGTATCCAGACAGTTTAGAGTATCACCTTGACGTTGACCTATGATTGACCTATTGTTATTCTGTACGTTAATTGATAGATATTATTGATAGACTATCTAGTTTCTATTTATAATGAAGAAATTGAAAATTCCAAGGACTTAACGGTCAGATTATAATAATTTGGAAGTAAAGAAATATCACTGAAATTTGATTTATAATAAATCTTCATTCTATATCACTCATTTTACTTATGAGTTTAAATCATCAAATGAATCTCGATAATTTTCCAAATTTCTGAGCATTATTTATTCAATCTTGTATCATATCATATCAATTAATCGATTTTCGAAAAGCTCTTTCATGCAGTTATTATCATTGATTTGATAAATAAGGTTTAGTAATTGAAGATCAAAGTTCAAGTTAGTTTCTCTAAGCAGAAAGTACAGTATCCAAAAGAACGCTATTTGTAAGATGTACTCCATTTTCAGTATATATTGCAAGTATGAATGATGGCAGTTAATTTTTCGCAAAGAAATATTCTTTGTAGCCAAAGTCTATAAATATTTTTGTAAAAATTAATTATTCTTTATATAAAACTTTTATTTTTTTATAATTTTCAATTTTAATAATATCTCACAAAGACAGAATTTACTCTCTGATGAGATTATCAAATCTCGTACTTAACCAATAGTTAAATAAACAGGATTAGATAACAAATTTTTAGAACTGCAAAGCAAAGATAACGTTTGTAAAACAACACTGACTTAATAAACAAACAATATATGCCATACACAATTAAGGCAATAGAATTGTCAAAGGCTTTAATTATTCACTAAAATTAACAGCTTAATAAAGACTATAAACAAAATGATTTCTTTCAAGGCATAGTAAAACTTTTATGAGCCAATCAATCAAGCCTAATGACTATTCTGAAATAACTACTCAAATATTTGAATTCATTTTATCTCAAAAAAATATGTTTGGAATATCTCACATTTATTCATAAAGATAATAAATGATAGTAAAAAACTGCTAACACAAAAAAAATCTGCAATATAAGTGAAAAAGATCAAGATAGAAAACTGAAGTGAATTATACATAGTTTGAAGCAAATCATGAAGTAATCAACGCCAGAATTGCGGCAATCATTCCAATCAAAGATAAAAAAGCATTTCGACTTGATGTGAAGTCTGAGATCAATTTTAAATAGAAAAATTAAATTCAATCTGGTTTGGAATAGGTTCTATTTCACTTTCATTGATACAGCTTGCTTCCTAAAAAATATATATCAATCTCAGAATTACACTTTGATATAAAATTTAGTTTTTTACATAAAAACTAAAACAAATAAAGTATGCCGAAATGCTTATTTGAGAATTCAATTTGAGTAACCTGTTTATGCGAAGGAATCACTAGGCATTCAGAGATATCTCCACTAAATTCATTGAAGAAAGATTGCATTCTTATGCTGAAAAGTTAACTAAGTTCAAATATGTAATTATAAATCAAGAAGGGAATCAATCATCAGACTGATAATAGCAGTCACTTTTAAACAGCAGCACAACGTAGATTAAAAAATTCTATTAAAATACTTACACAGATTCCTTTGTTGGATCCAAATCTGTAACAAGAGCTTTTTTATGGACGCCTCTGACTGTTCCGCATGGATTACCGTTCACAGTTATCAAATATCCTGAAAATAATTCTCTAGCATTTTGAATTTGGATTAAGCATTTTAAATGACCTGAATTCCTCAGCGGTTCGTTGCCAACTTAATTTAAAACTAAAAGCAAATATTAAAATAATGGATAAAACAAACTTGTCGGTTTTTCCGAACGCTGACGATTCTGCCATTGCAGTATTACTTCAGTTTCTGATTTCCGAATATACTGTAATTCATCGGGAACTGGCAACAACTTATTCATGAATTGCTTTTGACGCTCATTACATGTTTCAGCGACTTTCTGCGGAAAGAAATTAGTATTTGAAAACTTCCTAACTGTTTAAATTAGAATATTAAGACTTACCGTCAGGCACTGTTCCATTTCTGCAATCTTTAAAGTTTGTTGTTCGTTCACTGCTATGATTGTTTCAATACTACATTCTAAATTACAAAGTTGGTTTTTCAACTTCAATATCATATTTGATTTTTCTCTGAGCAATGTTTCGAAGCGCTTAACACGTCTCTGAAGAAAGAGCACGCGGTATGATCGTCGAACTTTCATCCCTCTCCACCATGACTAAAATTTGAATAATACGCAAGAAATGAAAAATGTTTAAAATCGTCTAAATTTGTGCAAAAGTTAGAGACAAGTTCAAATGATATCTGGCTCGTACCTTTGTCATGTAAGCAGTTTTTTGCATAACAATCCAAAACAAAGCTAACTTGAATAAGCAAAACGGCCTCCCGCTCCTTTTCGCTATAAATTCGAGCTTGGCGTGCACTCACAAACGAAATTTCACCAGAATTTTCAGTGGAACTAAAGCGATAACTTGGAATTCGTCTAACTGATTTGGAAACAACAGAAGCCTAAAGCGATTGAATCATTTAATATAATGATATGCAACTAAATGATAATTTAACACTTTTTAAAACTAAAATTAAGTCATTAAAATTAACAACAGCGCCCAAATGGCACTGCAATACTTTACATGCTGCCAAGAAGCAATAACACAACCATGAAGCCAGAGAATCCCTCGATTCTGTGCAACAAATGAGAGTTATGCAACATGTATCATCATGATGCCGGTATTACTTTGTTCTGATTGAGATTACACATTAAAAGATGAAATATATGCTAAATTACAACCTTTGGTTTATTAAAAGAAACTCTGGTAATGTTCTCCATCAAGGTCTTCTGGTTTCTCCGGCTGAAAACATAATCAATGTCATGCAATATTTTTCCACTGATAACAAGTCCACCACATGAAAAATAAGCAAACATTTGAAACACTCTGAGAAAATGTACAGCTGTCTATCAATTCTGTTTTTAAACAGATTTGGCGTGATGAAGCAGAAGAACGTAAAGTAATGATATTAAAAAAATTAAAATCAATTCTGTGCTGTAAATTGCTGCGATTAATAAAAAATTCAGTAGAAAATGATCAACGAAAGGTAACATTTCGAACAAACCTCCAGTTAAAGGGGTCAACTGTATTTCCTTTTTTCGGCGTGTAGTTTGTTCTCACTGGGGTTTTGCGAAGCTGAATTGATTTACCTCGCGGTCTTCTACAACTAATTAACAATATGAGTTGGATAGATGAGCAAAAGAACGAACTCTAAAGCAAATCCTGGTAAGAACTTGAATGCATAACTAACTGAATACGAGATCTCACTGGAGTGAAGGATGAAACTGAAGGAGCTGATAAAGTAATCGTTGAAGAAGAAATATTAGAATTCGCGGATATTGGAGATGTAGTGATTCTAAACAAGAACTATGCAATGCTGAATAAATGTTTTGAAAATATTTGCAGGAAAAAGCATTCAAGAGGATATCGAAATTTGAATCAGGTTATGCTGCTTAAGTTACATACAATCGAGGGAAAAAATTCTTGAAAAATTTGGTACACAACTTTCTGAAAAAATTCCTACAAACTAGAAATATACAAAAAGATTCATAGAATTGGAGAGATACATACCTTGTTGAAGACGATGAATCATTAGGATCAGCTATGGACGCATAATTTTCTTCTTGCTCGGTGCTGTAACTTTTATTTTTGAAAGGATTCAATCTTGAAGAGGTTGATTTAGAAAGCCATTCCCTATAGGGCGAAATGGCGGTTGCCGTTGAATCTTCACTTGTTGTACCATCTTTGAGCCGTAACGCGTGTTCACGTCTTTTCTTCAAAATCTGTGAAAAACTAAGATCTTCCGAGGTTTAGCAGAGCTTCAAGCAATTCGTATACTTTAAAGTAGAAGTTACCCTTATTAAACGATTGTCATCGGGTGAAAATGTATGGTGACAATCTTCTGGGCACTCCTTTTCAAGGTACGCACACAACTGAGCATGTGTTTCCATACGTCGTATTTTTGCATGAGTATGCAATTCTTCACCTGCAATAATTAATCACGATTGATGGTTTTTCTATGCTTTTTATATTTTAAATTTTCTTGACAACCACGCACTTAATATAGCACAAATCAAACAAAAGATTTCATTCAAATCACTTGAATTAATATTCCGTTTATGATACCATGAAAAAGAGAATCTCAATTTCCGGTAATAAACAGTAATAATCAGCATACCTTTAATGATTTCAGTCTCACTAAGTTCTTTTCCGTCAACAATTTGCAGCTGTTCGAGACAACAACAATAAAGATACGGACGATAGCAAAAAGTGCGACCTTCCAAACGAACACATGGGTTTCCCGCAAATATTATAGATCGTATATTTTTCAGGCATGATAAATGTTGAGCCTAAAACATTAATCATTGCTAAAGTTCAAAAATAATCGCCAAAATTACACAACTACATAGTTTACACATATATAATTATTTTAAAACAACCAACTTCCGCAAAACAAAAATTATGTTAACTATAACCTGTCGTAAATCTGTTATCATATTAGCACCAATATTTAGATCTTGCAGATATTGTGGCATTGTTCGATGAAGATCATCCAGCGTGTTAATTTCATTTTCATTTAAATCGAGAATTTTTAAGACAGATAATTTCCTCAAGTTCGGTAAAACACTGAGTCGATTATTTGAGATGTTCAAGTAAGTTAAATGTGTAAGTCGATCCAGCAATGGAAGAACCTAAACAAAAGTCATTCATATAAGATAATCCGATATGAATCATAGCTCGACAAGGAATGCAAAAAATCAAAAAGAAATGTGAAAGCGAGACCTGAATATGATTATAAGCTGCATTAAGCCAGACCAATTGTGTTAGCGCTGTCAAATTATCGCAATTGCTCAAAGCATTGTGCGAAATGTCGAGATGCTTCAAAACATCGGCAAGAGGCAGAAAGCTCGAGAATCGCTCTAATAAATTAAAACTAGCATTCATCTATAAAAAGAGATTGTTACATGGGCACTTATTACTAAACTAGTTATTTGGTAATTAAACTGTATAAGTTTTTAATTCCTAGGCATTAACCTTATTATCTGTTGCCCATCAAAAATTAAAGACGAAGAAATGAAATAAATGATGCTTAAAATAACTCCATACGTACGACACCTTTGTTTCTGTCTTAAAAATTATTTGGAATGAATAAAACTGAGAGAAAAATTCACCTCAAAACATGCACTAAATTTCGACAAATTATTGATAAATTTGAATTGATTGTGCGATAGATTGATTACTTCTACTTTTGGATAATTTTGTCGCAAATTTGGCAATTTCTCCAAATGTCTGTTGGACAGATCAACAGAAATTTGCGTGAATAATTTGTCATAATCTTCAGCATCTCCCGCTGATAAACTACAATTAAAATCAGCGAAATAGTCAGCTTGAAATAAAATGTAAATAAAAAGTTTACTCTCTGCAAACTTCGAAAACAGATAAATTGAAACAAACTAAGATCAACCTTGTATCGGCCACATTCTGCGCAACTGTATTACCACTTTCGCCATCATCCATAACTTGAAATTATCCAAATCTGCAGATCATTTAGTAGTAATTATGGATTATTAAAGTTAAACGTCACATAAGACTTCTCGTTTATTTTTCGTCACAACAAAATTGATGAAATGGTCAGTTGAAATAAGATGTAAACAAAAAGTTTCAAAGCAAGACCGAAATTATCAATAAATAATAATCAACATGAAGGACTGATTGTTGATAACATGAAGCATTCCCATTTTAAATTAAGAAGCACAATTTCAATAAATGCAAAATCAACCAATAAACCTATCTGCTAGACAAGAGTGACCTAAGTAGACAGAAATAGTGACCACTAACAAAGAATTTTTCATCCCGCCTAAAATGCGGCCACAAATGATAGCCGTCTGAGACAGCGGTGAATGCCCGCACTGCTTTAGTTTTAGTGACCATCACATTTCTAATTAAATTTGTTTTTAAATTCAAATTTGTCGTTGGATCATTGCAGTCTAATTTCTAAAAATGATTTAGGATGCCTAAGTTCTGCGCAGAGGTCATTCATTTCATTATTATTGTTTTTACATTACCACAATAAAAAAAAAAATTTTTTTTAAAGTATTAATTTTAGTTTGAAACTTATCGTGGTATCAATTATCAGGTTTTTTTTTAGAATTCAAATTCCTTTCATAAAATTTGATGCCTTGGACGAATAAGAGATAATCATTGCCACCAAAACAATATCATATTTTTTCTTCGAGATTCTTTGTCATTATCTGTCGGTACTGGCAAGAGATATCGGTTGAAATTATCTTTAGAATCTTTCGTGCTAAAAAAAGTTGGTTTTTAAGAAAGAAGTTTGAATGTTTTTCTTACAAAAAGTTTCAAAGAAACATTGAACGAAGAGAAATTATATAACTTTAAAAGATTTCTATTTTTATTTCAAAGGTGAACATGAAGCTTTTGTAATTTTAAAAAGATTTTCATATTTTCTTATTCTTCTTGAAGTTTTAGAAGTTTAAAAAAAAAACACTGCTAATTAGTTATTAGTTTGTTTTAATGAGTTTAAATTAGATGTTGTTTTTGTACACTTTCTTTTCATGATGTACACAATGTATACTTTTACTCTAGTAATTATATAATTACTTTTTGAATTCACATGACTATTTTCAAACATTTTTAATTCTTCACTTTAACTTTTCTTGAATGTTTTCTTAATTATCAGATAATGGATATTCATCAGCATTTTATGAGTTTCACTTATATTTCATTTCCCTATATGTATTGTTCATTTCTCAGACACTGTGATTTTTTATTTGATACAAAGTTTGTCATTGTTTCTTCTCTTTTTCGATTCTAATTTGAAATAAAGTTTTACGAATTATTGTTGTATTATTTCTTATTAAAATGATTGGTCATTCCAATGTAATCTAGATTACAGAGCAAACAATTGTTTCAGGATGAATGAAATACACGAGAAGAACATTAAAAAAGATTCGCTTAGATTGAAAAATTTATTTTGAAATGGAATGGTAAATGGAAAAATGTTAAATTATTATCTAGTATGTTATAGTTTCAGTGTGATATTACTGATTTGAAAGGGAAAAATAAAAATTGGTTATGATTATTTGTAAGTTTAATAGTATTATATTGCAGTCAGTTGCAAGAAAAATTCACAAATAGAAATTAATTAAAACGTGATGCCTATAATGGCTGATGCGCACTATGCACCACTTACAGCAACTTTGGTGAGAACACTTACTGATAAATTGTACGAAAAGAGGAAAGCTGCTGCTCTTGATATAGAGAAGTTTGATTTATTTTATCATTATAAATAGTGTGATTATGAGTAAATGAATATTTCAAGAATTTTTAAAAAATATATTTTAATTGGTTTTTAAAATTTCCTTTAATTTATTTCTTTTATATTGTAATTTCTTATTATTTGATTATATAGACAAGTACGCGATTTACTGCAAGCAAATCATTTATCACAACTTGAAAAATTACTCGCTGTACTACGGGAATTGACAACGGCACAAAATGCGCATGCGCGAAAAGGTGGACTAATTGGATTAGCAGCTGCAGCAATTGCATTAGGAAAGGTGAGGAACAAATGAGATTGAAATAGGAATAAAATTTGAATTAAATTTAATAGGAACTTCTTTTGTTCTATGAAAGTTGCGCTAAGCGAAATATTATCATTTCTTTTGTATGAAATTTGATTTTTTTTTTTTTCTTTTGCCGTAACTCATCTTTCCTCATCGAATATTGCAGAACACCAGTGATTATACTTCGCAGTTGATCGAACCAGTTTTGACTTGTTTCAGTGATCCCGATCCACGAGTTCGATACTATGCTTGTGAGGTAGAAATATTATTTAATCAGACATTTAGTATTCAAATTTAGAAAACTATCTGTGAAAAAGGCAATTCTTTTTTTGCTGTATGAAGTTATAGTGCAAAATAATGAAGCAAAATAATAAAAAGTAAAATAATGTAAAATAATAAGCTATACGAAACTGAGCAAGCATTCACTTCAAATTAGGATTTGCAGTTACTAATTAAAAGATGCAATATAATCGCAAAAAACTTTGTTGATCTCTTTATTGCGGCTACTGAATGAAATTTCATTTGCAGTCATTATATAATATTGTCAAAATATGCCGTTCATCTGCATTGTCTCATTTCGATGAACTTTTTGACACTCTCTGGCGAGTAAGTTTATGCGTAACTTTATTTATTTATTCCACTTCTCAATTTGCTTTAGTGCCCATCTTCGTCAAGTATGATTCTCACATATTACTCTGACTTTTTTAAATTACAAACTGGTTGTGTTTTCAGTTATCTGCCGATACAGATTTAAATGTGCGCAGCGGAGCAGAACTATTGGACCGGCTGCTAAAGGTGTGAAGCTTCATTGACGATACATTTTTTGTAAGGTGACATCAGATCAGTGTTGTCGGCTGTTAAATTGATGTCAGAAAAGATGAAAATCAATAGTTATAACTATATTTCGTCTCTGTTTCATCCGAGGTAGACAAAACTTCTTCATGAAACTTTACAAAATAATTTGTTTTAAATTTTTGTAGGATATTGTACTAGCCACAAACTCATTCGAAATTTCGACTTTAATGTCATTGGTCCGTGATAGAATATACTCTCAAAACAGCTCAAATCGAAGATTTGTAGTTTCTTGGGTAAATTTGCCTTAATTTTTCATTAATAGGATTGCAGTTTTTCCTAAGCATTGAAATTATTAGATTTAAAATAATGACTTACTGTTTTTTATCTTTAAATGTTGAATTATTCTTCAGCTGTTTGCTTTGTTGACAGCACCAGAGCTATCAATTTCGGCTTACCTTCCAGAAGTTCTGGATGGTCTATTTCAAATGCTAGGCGATAATCAGCCAGGAGTACGAGATGCTACGGAAGCAGTTCTTGGGCAGTTTCTTGAACGAATGAACGATCAGAAAGATGGTGACAGAGTATGTTTTGTTTTTTTTTGAATTATCTGAAGCATAATTTTAAAAAAAATAAATTTATTCTTCGGTTTTTTTAGGCTGAACTAAATGATATGATAAATGTCCTGATAGTACATGCTTGTGCTGAAGGAAGCACTCTCACTCAGATGACATCTCTTATTTGGTTGGACCGTTTATTAAAAATGCATTCTGTTGGACTCCTGCAATATCTTTCATCTTTTTTGACAGCAGTACTTCCTTGTTTGCATGATTCACAGTTTAAAGGTTTTGGTTTATTTTACATATAAACTATAAAATATGTTTAGAGTAAGGTGTAAATAGTAACACTGACGCAGTCGCATATGATATTTCTTGTTCATATAGCTATATCGAATATTTTGATAAAGTATGGTTAGTATTAAGTAGTTTGTATTCTGTTATGCATATTCAGGCGCAGGATATTCAGTAGATAGTAAGCTGAAGTTTGAATTGAGCACATCGAACATTGAAAAGAAAAATAATTGGCTAAGAGAAATTTGGGTTTTTAAAATATAAAATTCATTAATGCACCGCAGTTTTTTTCCAGCTAAAGAAATCAATACACATCTAATGGAATTGTTGTCGGAAAATGCCGATATCGAGTATGATGCGGTTATTGAAGTACTTTTAAAACATATCAAGCACGAATTTCGAGATACAAGGATGGCTGTCTTAAAATGGATTAGTAGAATGCACACTACTGCACCTGCAAAAGTAGCTTCCCTTTTCAACTTTATATATGTTGCAAGAGTCTTTTAAAAATATTTTGAGTTTTGTTTGATTCTCTCAAAAAATTTTCAACATTCTATTAGTAACTAACTATTAATATTTTTTAATATTCTTGGTCTTATGCATATATTTGAATGTTGAGATCGTCGTTATTGTTTATTCATAAACGGAACTTTTTGGACAGCTTGTTACCACATTATTACCGCAATTCATTTGGGGTTCGGAATCTTTATTAGTCATTTTAAGCTGTAAATGATAACGATTATAAAGTTCTATTGTTTTTGAAGTTACTGAAGAGAAGGTTATGCTAATTCATTGGATAATTATACCACTGGCATCTTTTAATGAAATAATATTCTTTTGTCTTTTTGACTAAGAAAGGAATTATTTGCAGTTATTTTCGTACATGGATCGGATATTTCCAGTACTGCTATCATTACTGTCCGATACATGCGATGATGTGTTAATATTGGATTTGCAACTGCTTTCCGACATATGCGAAGGCAAAAACACTAGTGGTGTTGAGTTGCAGGAGCTTAATCTTGATGAAAATACGTTGAAGCAGGTTTTTTGCATTTTAGCTTAATATTAACCTGTTCTTTTTTTCAAAAATGTGATTCTCTGAAAAGATCATAAAAGTACATTTTCTTCTTTTACATTTTTTTTATATATATATTTTTGTAAAAGCTATTTTTAGTGTTTTAGCTTTCAGGCATATCACCATATTTAGTGAAATTCACGTCAAGCTTACTGGCAATGTTTCGAAGTGATACGGCCTTGCTCAATGACAGAGGCGTCTTGATCGTCAGGTATAACTGTGGGGCTTTTTTGGAATATATTCAATTCGAAAATGGGCTTTCCGTAAGACGATGCTTTTAGAGTTCAAGAGATTTTTTTGCAGGCAGTTGTGTGTTTTGCTAGGCTCCGGATCCATCTATCGCTGTTTATCAGTTCTTTTATTAAAAGATAATGATACAGAATTCATATCTCAAATGGTTGCTTTATTGCATGGGATATTGCTCACTTCTAGTGAACTCTTTGAGTTAAGGAAGCAACTAAGAACACTAGAATCTAAAGCAAGTTTTTTTTCCTGCATTAATGTTATATGTGATCTGTTTTTTTTCTTCAACAGTATTTTGCATCTATAGATTGCTATAATCAAAATCGTTCTTATAGAAATTCCTCAGGTTAGCTTGTTATCATTGATCATACTTTCGCAAAAGAGTAATAATTCAAAATTTTGAAGGCCTGTATAAATCTGTTCGAATGTTTGTATCGTACCTGGGCCTTCCAACCTATCGCACTGCTTGGCTTGTGCGTATTATCGCAAAATTACGAGCATGCAAGCGTATTGGCGCGTCATTTGTGGAGGGTCGATGTGACGGTTGATGTGTTAATTGAAATCGATCGACTTGTACAACTTATTGAGAGTCCTATACTTTCATGTATGTCCCGGATTCGGAATTTCGAAGCTTTCATATTATCAAAATTCCAGAATAAAACTGCTTAGCTCAAGTTTGAAATCCAAATTTTGTTTGGAGACCAACATTCAAAACTGCTTCAGATGTACGGCTGGACTTGTTGGATGCAAAACATCAACAACCTCTTACAGCCGTTCTTTCAGCTCTCCTGATGATACTGCCTCAAACCGATGCTTTCAATACATTACATAAACGCATGCAATGTATTCCATCTGTTGTTGTTCACAAGTAAGTATGAATCTTTTGTTCATGATTAGTATGTAAAAAATCACTAGCATAATAAGCCCGAGGGAAGAGTTGGACGTAAGTTATTGGGAATCATTCAGTGAATTTGCGCCAGTTTCTCCAAAAATTAAATCTTTTAAGTGATTGATCTTTAAGAAGTTTCCTTTTCAATTTTAGCAATTTATCCTTCAAAATGTTTTATTTTAGAGAAAAGGAACAAAACCAGTCGGACGCAAAAGTGGATTTTAAACCATTATTGCAACATTTCCTGAGAACCCTGGAGCAACAACAAGAACTTCTTAGAAGAAAGCATCGTCAAATGCTGAATTCAATTTAGTAGTGGAGATGAAATTTGTGAAAATTTTGTGACGTTTAAATGTTTTAAATCGACAACTTTAAAAACCATGTTTGGATGAATTAGTATGTACTTATAATCCATTCACATTTATGTACGATTTATATACTTATTTAAAGTTTTTGTTTTCAGGGGATTTTCGGAGGGTTCTTGTTTTTAGGGTTCATCTTTGAATTCAGTATCATTATAATTCCTCAACTTCCTTCTGCGATAAAAAGCATTGAAGAAAACTGGGTAAGAACTTATCACAAATATTGCAGCAAAGGAGCTTTGATATTGGGGCTCCTGAAAAATTTATGCCTTCATAAATAAGCTATAATGGTTTTAATTTGTTTAATATCCATTAAAGTCAGCTCAGTCCAGTCATCCATAAGATCATAAAAAACCAAAAAAGTAAAATCGCAGCATTTCACCCTTGTGGACATCAAAAAAATTAAACGTCGCAGCGAGTTACTCTATGTTATTCTTGTGCGGAACTCTTTAGTACGAAATTGTATCTATGTCTAATCTTTACTCGAGATTTTCTGGACAAACTCCGGTTGTGGAACTTATTTTTACAGAGGTGAAAATCACATCACAAAAGCATTTCTTAGTATAGCTAGACATCCATCAGCTATTTATAAACATCTAAAGATAAAATACAAGTTCTAACAATCTGAATACAGCATCCAAATTTCAAGTGAAGCAATCAAAATGAAAAACCGGACGAGATTGTCGTTTAATCTCAAAATGAAACAGAATTAATTTCCCTGTGCTGAAGTAGAAAAAAGTACTAAGTGACGGAACTACAACGAGACTAGCGAACTATATCCAATGACTAGTATGCAAATAAATAATTAGCAACGTTGAACACCGGATGCAAGTAACTTCATTGTTTAGATTATGAACTGTAATACATTTCAAAGAATGCAAGGTACCTGCAACGGACCATGCATCTACTGATGCCAATCAGACGCCATGATATGGATATGGATAATGTTGAAAAAGCTACAAAAGTGAAATTAAAGTACCAAATTATACTCGGTAACGTAATTTCCTTAACTGATTTCGATGTGATATTGTACAACAACTGGCTTTTGCGGCTAGAATCGATCAATTCTTTAAGCCAGTTATAAAATTCCCCTTCGATATGAAAAAGTTTCCTGATTTCTATATAATGAATAATATAAAAAATTCCAATCTGCACTACTAGCAACAACTGATGACAATTCAGTATTTTTAAAAATTTGTGCGATTTTTTTTGACCTGAACTGCAACATAACATATTCGAAGTCTAAAAGCAAAATGATGACAATACTTTTACATTTCTTATTAACAACTTTCTAAGAATTTTCCATAAAATCCGAAAACAAAATTCCGTTTTAAATGGAGCTAAATAAAATCAACTGAATGAAAATCATGCACAGAGAGAATTATAATGGCACAAGAACGTGAACATAAGAGATCGGGAAGTAACCAGTTTTTCCTAACAGTGAACCTTCATACCAATTCTCGTCAATTTGTGAGATCAAACTGATAACGTCACCTTCTTTAAAATTTAGTTCAGTTTCATTTTGTGCCTCAAAGTCATATAAGGCTCGACAAGATGGCTTAACAGGCAATGCAGAAGACGATGGAGCGTTACCAACACTAGCTGTTGAGTTGTAGGCTTTCGGATTTGAAATCCAATTACCATCATTATCTGCTGTCTGTTTTTGTGAATGCATGGAAGATGTTACTGAAGGTGGCTGAAAATTGGCGTTGCTGACTGATATCGAATTTTCTCCATATACTGGCGATCTGCAATGCAATTTCATCTTTTCAGGAAAATTTTCTAAAAACTTTTTGTATTGGAAATTTATCATGTGAAGAATATTTTACAGTCAGCGAAATACTATGATATCAGATACTTCGTCTGCTATGACTTCCAACAGATATTCTGTTTCAATACTTGATGAACCAACAGCAAAGTGTAACAGCATTACCAAGTTAGTTTAAAGGCTTTATTTTCAAAAATATTCATATTTTTTAATCCGAAATTCAAACATTTTAAACAAAACTTGCCGTGAATTAGGTATTTTATCTGCTAAAACTGGCTTGATAACATGCTCCACACGTAGTCGAGTGCTTGCCTCTGCGACACTAAAATTTTTTTGTTTTGTATTTATTCAATAAAAATTTAATCGAATGATTTATTTTTAACGTAATGTTTGCGCCGAAGTGGTGACTATAAAAAAATACCGCTCATTCAATTGTGTCTTCAAATGTTCCAAAACTTGCGTAGTCTGTCGATGAAAAACCAACTGAGCCTCGACCAAAGCACAAAGTTGAGTCACCTGTTCTACCTAAATCTTAGTATGTACCGGACTGGATTAAGAAATTGTGAATATACATAAATTTAAAAAATTTTTTTTTCTTCAAAATGCCATAAAAAAGATTTAATTGAAAATAATGTCACATACATCGTTACTTAAAAGATTATACATTGCTTGTTCTGCTAACTGCTTTGACTCTTCCAATTTCCCTTCTGCTTGAATCAATTCTTCATCTGAAAAAACAGAAGCTCTAGCTATCGACAACCGTAATGATCATTAAAATAAATTAACACTCAAAAATCTTTTATTACAATTAATAATATGATAGCATCCGAACGATTTGTTCGTATAAGTACAATGTATGATGCAATGATGCATGCCTGTTAGGATAGTTTAGGATAATTTGACTGTAAAAAACACCTTGGACTCCTTCCTGCCAGGCATTTCAGCCATCATTTATTGGCCTCTTTCATGCTTTTTTTCCAATGCATTTTTGTCTTGCTTGAATGTTGAAATATATTTCGTCTCATGCTCTGTTTTAACTCATATCATAAAATCAAGCCAAGTTCTCTAATGAAACAATCAAAACAACTACATTACTGCTGTGTTATCATTTGATGACACAGTATTTGTTCCTCTTTTGATCCTTTGGAATCATTAATCACTCATTCAAAAATTCATTCCTATTATTATTCACTGAAATTCAGTTTGAATAAAACAATTAAATGATTCACCACGCGTTTGCTTTCGCTTCTTGCAATCGTAATCCAAACGTCGACCCTTAAGTTTTGTTCGGTGATGCTGGAACAATAATCTGATAAGAAGCGAAACTGAAGGCTGCATTTTTAATTAGAATAAAAAATATTCTGAATAACTAACAGACATACATTAACTTCTTTTAAATCAGTTTGTTGCAGATGTGCTAATGGATCCAAAAAATTGTGCTTCACATTATCCTCCATTTGATATTTAATATCGGCTAGTTGACGATAAGCTTCCGAAGCATCGATCAACGCTGAAACATAGATACCGAAGCAAAAATCGAAGATAGAAAATAATAAAACCAAATAAAATATTAGCAAGCTCAACTGAAACCTTTTCCAAGATCCGAATCAGCACCTAAGGCAGTCCCGTATTTCTGCATGGTATCTGCTAAAAGACCTTCGGTCTGTGGATACGGTTGCGCTTTCAACGTTCCGCGCACTTTTGACAAAGCTCCCATTGTGGCCATTTTCGCTCTAGTTGCTAACAACAAATTTTAAAATGAGAAAATGAAATCATGATTTTAAAGATATGAAATTAAGACTTATTAATGAATGGAAAGTATGGATTATGAAAACTGCTTTTCCTTTACCTGGATTGGGTTGCAATAGTTCGTGAGTTCCAGTAATTAACGCACTAATTAGTTCGTATGTTAGATCCACCTTCTCAAAAAAATTGGCGCTAATTATATTTAAAATTAAGAACAGAATAACTATCATGATAAAAGATGTGATTCTGTGACTCAAAGTGTAATTTTGCTGCTAAAATAATGTCCATTAACATTTTATTAAATTAAGAGTTAAAGCGACATAATATGCACAGATAAATGCAGAAAATAACTACGCAAACCACAATATATAGCAAACCCGTTCCATTTCATTGTATTGCTCATCAAATTTCGTCGCTTCAGCAGCACCCATCGTTTCGCTGAGATACTACATAAAAACAAGTAAATTTTTAGTATCATTCAATGATTTATCATTAAATCTTAGTCTTATCATAAGGTATGAAACTTTATATTCTCATGCAGTAAATGAAAAAATCTTTAAGCAATTACTATCATTAAATGTTAAATTTTACATGCTTTTCTAAATATTTGCAATAAATGCCGTCAATGTCAATGAAATAAATAAAAAAATTTTTCGTGCATTCCAAAACACTTGTTATATTGTACCATCTAAACTACAAGTAATAATATCTCAAAATTTAAGTTTTCGGAAGAATGAAATGCAATCAAATGAAAAAAAATTATAGCGCAATGAACTTTGTCATGAACATTTATAATCATTTCTAAAACTGAATAGTACTGTGAATGTATCATTTCAATGATTTCATGCTAGAATTGAATTGAAACTAGAATTGAAATTCAAATTAGAAGAAAATTTATTTACAGCACAAAACATTCTATTATGAAAAAAAATAATTAAAAAAATAAAGTAATGAAAAAAAATACTGCGTTCTTCATAAAATGAATTGAAACTATTAATGATTGCAAATCTACATTTAAAAAAAAAAAAAAAAACATACCTGATTCGCTTTGTTTAGTTGCTTCTTCAAACCAGAGAAAGACATAGTAGTTATGAATTGTTGTTTATTGATTTCCAGGAATTTACAATCTAAATAGAAATCATAGAGAAATGTGAAAATGAATGAAAAAGTGAATCAAACATTCCCGTTTCCCGCATTAATGAAACTAATTTTTTTACTTTGGACAATCTAATGGATTTCAATGCTTATAACTTTTTTACAACAAATTGAAAACATCTCTTATGAGCAACAGAAACAACTAAAACTACAAAAAAAAAAAACAATAAGATGAAGAGAAGTTTTGCCACTGATGTAGTAAAACACAATTATTTATGTAATAAAAATTGCAGTTTGCGAGGACACAACAATAATTCTTGATTATAAAAACATTCCTCCATCATATCCTTTTCAAAAGTCCTGCGCCTACAGTAACTATTCGTATTCGTCATCAAAAGTTATTAAAATGCTTTTGAAATTAGAAATTTCGGAAGTTAAAATTTAATAAGATATAAAATTGCTATAATAAGGACACCTGATTATTCAATGGCAAGGATATAAGATTTTAGAACAATCTAAGCATATATATTCATAGTCGGTGAATTAATAACATACAATAAAATGACCATTAATTTCCACTAATTTCTTTAAATGCATTGAAAGGAAATAAATAAACAGTTAATATTAAAATACTAGTTATTGGTCATCTGAGGTCAGGATCATCAGGGTCAACTGGGAAGCAGATCTTCAAACAACTTCCAATGTACGGCAAAATGAATAAATGAAGTATTGTAATGATAAGTTAATTTAGGATAGATATCGAAGATAAGCATAACCAAAGTTGTAGCAATGGCTATTGAATATATTTTCAACAGATAAGGATGATAAAGAAACTATCTGAATAAGGCTTATTTTTCTAATTTTCCTTTCATACCTTTCGTGATTATGTGCTTTTGCATTAGCACATTAGAATGAAAGTTAATTTTATATTCAATTCCATGACAAGTCAAGTCTATAGTTTTGTCACAAGCAACAACAGGTCTCTCCGGTGCTAATTACCTGCAATGACCATTCCACTAAATCTCAGTAAAAACTATCATCTCTCCGGGACTAATTACCTGCAATGACCATTCCATTAAATCTCAGTAAAAAGTGTCATCTGTCCGATGCTAATTACCTGCAATGACCGTTCAACTAAATAATAATCTTAGTAAAAACTGCCATAGGCAGGAATATAATACATATAAAAACAACAAAGAAATGTAATTTCAGTTCGTCAATCTTTTTAGTCAAGTGGTACTATGTTAGAAAATCTGATGGTGACTTGATAACATCAAATACTGCCTAGTGACTTGATACGTCAAATACTGCCTAGTGACTTGATACATCAAATACTGCCTAGTGACTTGATACATCAAATACTGCCTAGTGACTTGATACATCAAATACTGCCTAGTGACTTGATACGTCAAATACTGCCTAGTGACTTGATACGTCAAATACTGCCTAGTGAATTGATAGTGACTTGATACGATTATGTAGTCACCATCATTTTCATTGATATTATAGCAAAGATTCCTGAAAATGAATGAAATGAAATAGTGAATGAATGGAAAGAGTATGTTGTTTTGTTATTTCCATACACGCCATTAACCTTCAGCCAGTTTGAGCGTAACAGATGGATGTATCACATGACATAAAATAAAAATTGAACTAAATCTTTTTTGCAATAAATATTGCCTCTTTTCAATGAAAATGAAAAATGAACATTCATAAATAATTGCAATTTTTAATTTATTTTATATTTTCATTTTTCCTATCATTTAATAGTATTTCAATCTTATCTGGAAGAAAATTTCTGATAATTTTTATACGTGTAATTTTCCTATCTACGTATATATTTAACTCTGATCCAACTGTAACTTTCCTATCTACGTGTATACTTAACTTTGATCCAACTGTAACTTTCCTATCTACGTGTATATTTAACTTTGATCGAACTGTAACTTTCCTATCTACGTGTATATTTAACTTTGATCCAACTGTAACTTTCCTATCTACGTATATATTTAACTTTGATCCAACTGTAACTTTCCTATCTACGTGTATATTTAACTTTGATCCAACTGTAACTTTCCTATCTACGTATATATTTAACTCTGATCTGTTAAATAAATTTTACTCTTTGGAATCAAAATGCCAAATCTCTTCAATTTATAATTCTATCTCAATTTAATCACTTAAAAAGTAAAACAATATATGTATGTGTGTAAAAGTATATTGAAAGTAAAAAGATGAAAGACAACAAACAGAATGAATTTGGCAAGAAATGAGGCATATGTTAAGTACGACTCAAAATATTTGACAAACAAGCCTAAAGGCATTGAGAAAAAAGCGACAAAGTTCTTTCGAATTCGAATAGCAATCAATAAGCTGAGCGCTTCTATCTCTCTGTCCATATGTATGTGTTATGTGTAAACTATCGTTGAACAGTTAGTGAAAAATGAAATAACTTTCGTTGTTAGCAAAAAAATTGCAAAAATTTCTATCCAATTTTCATCAATGATTTTCACATCAAATTTTTTCAACATATCAATTTTTTTTTTTGACATCATAGTTAATGGCTATTATAAAGTTATAAGATTTTCTATCATTCTCTATACACATTACAAATTAAACACAAAAAAAAAATGCCAACACAAAAACTATGAATCATACCTTAAATAATGAACTAATACTGTACAATTTTTTTAAAACTTTACTTAAATGAACTACTACTGCACAACTTTTGGATGCATAAACAAAGGTTTTTTGGAATGGACTTTAAGTAATTTAATGAAATGTGGCTTTCACTATACTCATTCTTCTTTAAATCGTTGCAGTAAGTGTTTTTTGAAACAGTAATTTCCAATTTATGGCCCACAAAAACTAAAATATGAACCGTAAGAAGGGGACTGTTTTCTTTTTTACAAATATGTTAAAAGTTTCGATTAAAGTTTATTTTCAAACTGACAGAATTTTTCTCCCTTCCTACAAAATAAACCAAAATAGTCTTTGATTTAAAAAAAAAAAAAAAAAAATTGAGAACTACTATTTTTAAAAGATTACAATGAACATAATGAATAATGAATATTTATTATGCTTATAATGAATATTGAAGTCCATTCATTATTCATAATGAATTACTGAAAATTATTCAATGAAAGTTCATCCAAATTTCGCTTCTGGTCCCCTTATTCAAAAGTTTGCATGAGAAATCCCGAGAGACGCATAACTCTAAGAATGCGCAATCCCGAAAAGCTCGAATCTCGAATCCCGCAAGCAATCACCCAAACGCCAGCAAATATCCAACAAAAGATCATACTAGCAATGATTTCCCTACTGTTCTTCAAGTAATGATCAGAATAAAAATAAATCGAATGTACGAAACATTCAATCGAATTCAACTGCATAATTATTTTTTCATTAGCAAAAAAAATATAAAAACAAAAGAAAAAAATAAAATAAATCATACAAATAAATTTATTTATATAAAACATATAAATAAATCTCTAATATGTGCGTGTAATACTACTTTATAAAACAGTACAACGTAATCAAATTGAAAATGATGAGATAGCACCAAAGATCAACATATGAGCTGGCGACTATGTTTGTTACTAATTTGATTATATTCCACCTAGCTTTTCTGCTTTCTGCTATTGTTTGGAATTATCTTTTAATTTTTCTTGCAAAATATACATATGGAAAAATAAATCTACGCTTAAAATCAGATAATCTAAACTTTCGCTTGTATATATTTCTACATCTTCAAAATTCAAAAATTGTAAGAAATCTCCAAAATACACTCCTAACATTTTGGGTGGAAATGTAAATTTGAAATCAGACTTTCAAGAATAGAATTTTAAAACTCTTACTTTGGAAGAAAAAGAGGAATGCTCAGAAACTTCCAACAGAAAAAGCACACAAATTGATTAAATGAGATGCCAAAAAATTAAAACGCTCAGAATAAGAAAGATTAAGCCGGAAAACATGCAGATAAAATCTTAAAACAAAAATATTTTTTTACGTGCATCTTTCAAAAGTCTATTAGCAGTATCTATGAAATTTATTTAGTACTGATTAAAATAAGTCGTTCATGCGAATAATAGACAATGATTATTAACAAACAGCTTTAGTACATACTTTTAAATGGTAGTGCAACTGTTTTAATTTTTCTTTTCCAAGAACAATAAATGCTAAGACCTAATAAAGAAAACGTAGAATCAAAAATGAAAGTTCTGAAATTCAGTCTCAAAATAATTCTGACTAACGCAAATGTATAAAAATCACGAGCTTGAAAGTGGAATACATCCAAGACTCATTTCCTTATTTAATTTAATCTAAAAAAGTTTCTTTTTCTTACCTTAACTGAACTAAAATCAGTGGATAATTTACCAGCGAAGAACTACTTTTAACAAAATTTTGTGTGACCAAAATACAACTTGCAGAAGAAGGAGATTAACGATATAACACCTACATTCAATGCCTTTAACAAACCGTAAAATTAAATCTGATGATTTCAATAGTAAAAATCGCACTCTTTCTACGAAAAGATTTTTTTAAAATAAAATTCATGAGTAGAGAACTTTAATACACTAATCGATATTTCGTACACGTTTGCAGATCTCATCAGTAAACGAAGAACATGTGCCATGGCCACCCAAATCACCAGTCTTCTCATTGCTTTCTCTAATTGCATCAAAACACGCCTGTAACAAACAGTAATTTTCAATAATTTTATAATCCCTAAAACTGTAGCTAATTATGATTAAGAGTAGAGCAATATATCAAACAATTCATTATTAAAAAAAGAGTAGAGCAATAGATCAAACAATTCATTATCATTTATTATAAAAGTTATCTCCAATCAAAATAAGTACGAATAGGAAGGTATAAACTCACTTTTTCTATCTTATCTGCATATGGTGTTAATCCCAGATAACGCAGCATCATCACTGATGAAAGAAGTAATGCCGTAGGATTTGCTTTATTCTGAAACAGTTAAAAAATTTTTAAAAACTTGATTTTTACAGAGATGTTTACATTCATTTATTATTTATAATAACTTGGATTCTTTTTAACCTGTCCAGCAATATCCGGTGCAGTACCATGGACTGATTCGAAAACGGCAGCGTCCTCACCAATATTTCCGGAGGGAGTTACACCAAGACCACCAATCAAACCTGCGCACAAATCGGATAATATATCACCATACAGATTTGGCATTACTAATACATCATACTGACTTGGGTCTCGAACCATCTAAAACACGGATTACTAAAAATTTTTGCATTCACAAAACAAACAGATGCGAAATGCTCCAAAAAGAAGATACTAGAAAGATTGAGCAACTAACATTCAAACAAACGGTATCCAAATATGCTGCATTAAATTTTATGTCCGAGTAGTTTGCGGCTTGTTCATGACACATTTTCAGAAAAAGACCATCTGACATGCGCATTATATTTGCTTTGTGGACAGCAGTTACCATCTTTCGACCACTTATTCGTGCATATTCAAATGCATATTTAGCGATGCGCCTTGAGGCATCTTCTGTTATCAACTTAATACTCTGAACAACACCATTTGCGACCTGAAAACTTAAATTAATTTCAATTTAATGAAATAAAAGTAACATAATACGAAAAATCTCTTAGCACGCGTAGTAAAATTCTTTATATCGTAGATATATTATCTCAAATAATAAATACAAGCTCATATTTTGAGTAGTTAAACCGGAAAATATATATATATATAACGATCTAGAAATTTGATCTGCAAATGAAAATGTAAAATAAAATAAACATTATTTCCGAAGTTAAAGTTTCCAGCAAACCAGAAATAAGAACGAAAGAGAGATGCACAGTGAAACAAAAAAGAGGAATTTAATTAAGCGATATAAAATATAATACCTCATGCTCGATTCCAGAATATTCACCCTCAGTATTTTCTCTGATTGTTACAATGTCAACATCATCATATAGCGTTTTATGACCTGCCAAAGATTTGCAGGGCCTCACATTTGCATAAAGATTGAATTCCCTTCAATTGATCTCTACCATTACCTTTCTAATTCGTTTAAAGAAAACTGATCTCTTCAAATAACTCACTTCCTGACAGCAAGATTTAGTGAACGATGTCCTTTGCCAATTGGTGTTGCAAGAGGACCTTTCAGGCCAACTTTGTTCACTCTCATTAGTTCGATACATCTGAAATATATTTTAAACACCAAAGTTTACCTGATATAATATTTTCAATGATCTTTATCCTTTTGCTCAACAAGAATAATATCCGGCCACAGAGTCGCTGTAAATCTGAGCTACAATTCAATTAAACAGAATTCATCGACTTTTCCTAAATTTTCCTCTTCAAATTTTCTTTAAATTTCCCTTTTTTATCAAAAGAAAAATTAACTTCGAAGGGATTCGAAAAATTCCGTCATCTCCTCTAACAGGTGTGACGTCCACAAGATCCCACTCGATTGGTGCACTTGCTGCTTCAAAAATCTTCTGTACTGAAGCTGATATTTCAGGTCCGATGCCATCTCCTGAAATCACTAGTTAAAAATTTTAATGTCAACAATATTATTGGTCATGATGTGTTAAGAAGTGAAGCGAAAAACCTCAGTTTAGATTTACATTTCAAGTTAGTTTGAAAACAATTTATACGTCCTTTGATGAGAAACGTGCAAATTGTCTTTCAATTAACAAATAATGAAATAACAAATAAAATAAGTGTACAAGATGAACAAAGATATTAACTTAAATTTACGTTATATTAAAATTGTTTTTTCTAAAATCAAAAATCAGTTGAATCAGAAGCGGCTTTAAATGATTCTTAAATAAAAAAAAAAAAAATGATAAAATACCTGGAATTAAAGTAACTCGACGTAAGCCATTTGTACTTGCTCTAGCTACATTTTTGGGTGCAAAGATTGTAGCTACTTTTGTGCGGCATCGTGCAATCATATTAAAAATGCAAAATTCTACCTCTGACTTGAAATAAATGAACATTAATAATAATCAAAATAATCAAAATTAATAAGTTTATTTAACGTGATAACATGACGTTGTGATAAGTGATAAAAGTGATAAAATTCTTGTATGGAATGTTTTTAAAATGAAAGATGCCAAAGAATTCCTAGCCTCAATATCAGTTGAACTCTTCAGGCTCCTGTTTTTAATTAACCTATTAGAGGTTATCGATTGTTTTGGTTCGAATCGATTAGCTAATTCACGTCAACAAACCGTGTAACGCTTATGTGAAACGCTTAATATCAATGAATAACTAAACACAAACAATATACATAGATACAATGCACATACAGACAAATAGACAGACAGACAGACGGACAGATACACACACAGACTCAGAACGAATTGATCCGCCCACCCACAGTTCTTATATATGCGTGCACGAATATACCAAGGACACGAATAACAGGACGTGTTTCGTGATAATCTTATTTTTCGGCTACTTGAAAAGGATGTTATACCGTGACCTCTCTCTCTTCGTCACTTCTACCTGTTCTCATTTTAGAGAAAGAGAATAACTGCTCGTAAAAGATTTTATATGACCTTTAAATTCTGCTAAAACACTTCGTATAGCGCAATCAGAATTCCATCTTTTAAACTTCTTTCAGAATTTTGTCTTCAGCATATAATTTGTTATTAAATTACGTGAATCCTGAAAAGATTCGATTGATATTTTCAGGTCTTAGCAAAAACAAAATCAGATTAAGTAACAGAGAGTTTGAAAAAAATAAGATTAAATCAAATTAAGTTAGTCATTAATTCTATTATACTGGAAAATATCCAATATTTTATTTGTTGCAATCAATAAGTTTTTCTCATCTCTTCTTTTATTGTTTTATGAAAAAGAATAAATTAAACTTTGTAATTAGCTATTGAGTTAGTGGTTGGGAGATTATCAAAAAAAAAAAAAAAAGGTTTGAAGATCTCATATATTGATACAATAGTTAAGTTGAATTGAAATTATTAATGCTATTCGTAGAAGTTGAAATTATTAATGAAATTATTAAAAATTTTTCGATTTATTCATTGTTGATAATTATTTTCAGGTTAAATGATCAGTCCACATACTGTTGAGAGTAGTAGTAGTACGGAAACGATAGAATTACGTTCCAGGAATGCTAATAGAAACAATGGAGAAAATAGAAATCGATGGGACAAAGCAATCAATGGCAATAAAGTTGATTTTAACATTTCCTTTTTTATTTTTTCATTTTAATTGATTTTTAGCTTATACATTGTAATGAGTAGCTTATTTCAATTTCAGGTTGTTGTCGAGAAGAAATTAAGGCCTGGTGATAATTTGAACAAAATTGCCGTGCAATATTCCGTCTCGGTATTCATTACTGTTTCATTAATGGTGAACAGATATTTTCATTTTACTAAAGTTTGTTTAACTAGTTAATCAAATAAACTGGAACAATTCACTTATAGCTCTCGGATTTGAAAAGGATCAACAATATTGTTTCTGATCAGGATATTTATGCTATGCCATTAATCAAAATCCCAGTGAGTAAATTACGAAAAGAAGTGAATTTGGAAGACCAAAGTAATCATCTGTTATGTAATGATAGTCGTAACGAACCGACAGCCGAGGATTTTGCTGATGATAGGTTAATAAAAGTTATTTTTTTAAAAGAGTTTTCTGAAAAGAATCTTGTATTAAGGATATCTATGCATGTTATTTCTTGCTTTCCTCTTTTTTATTCATATATTGCAGGCCTCTTTTGAGTAGCAATGATTTATCGGACAGGAGTGTGGAGGAATTGTTTGAGAAGACAGATGCATATATTGCTCAAATACGAGATAATTTATCAACTGAAAATAATACTGTTCATTTCGTAGATGCAAGATCTCCAGATACTACTTTCAAGGTAATTATCGTCTTCCTTTATGTTTCACTTTAGTGATTTTTGTGGCAGTTGTATTCTGATAATTGTTTTGTTAAGCTTTCGTTTTTGCTAACATAGACCAATCGATTCATAGCTTCTACAACAAGCAGCCTGTAAATCGGATCATGTCGGCGTTACGTCTTCAACTTTAATCTTGACATTAATACCATTAGTTCTTTTTAGATTACTCAAATATCTATCAAAGTTCATTTCAGGGACTTTGGTACATTCTGGTGTTCGTCATTTTCATTTTCATCTTTGTACCGTTAATATTGACATTTTTGGAAGAAGAACGAAAGACTTCTCATGTTACCAAGAAGAGTTTTAAGAAAAGTTGATTCTGATACCATTAGTGACTGGAATAGTTTTCTACCGTTGTGGATATAATATGGAGCGCGACTAATTATGTATGAATTCGTTGCATGAGTTGCGAATTTTCAGTCCTAGTTGAATCATATATATATATATATTTATGAATTTGAAGGGTTTTTTAAAAGGATTCCTTTGTTTGAAATATTTTTTTTCTTTTTGATTTATTAATAATAAATAACGTGAAGAATAATAGTATTTCTGTTCAATGATTTTGATTTTGTGTCACAAATGTTCTAATATTTAGTATATTTATGAATTTATTTGATTCACTTCTGAGTTATTTTCTTAATAAAAATTGAAATATTAGTTTATCAGTTGTATCATGAAACCGCTTCAAGTGCACAATTATCTGTCCTATCCTATATTATATTTATGGCCCAAATTCTGCATTCTACAGAAAGTACATTTTAGACTAAAGCAACAGAAAAAGGTAGATTGCGACAAATACTTCTGTTTTATTTTAAGCAGATGTAGTTTTTAACAAATTGTTTCTTGCTGGCCAAATTGTTATTTCATTAAAATAGTTTAATTTTTTAGAAGACAGTATATCGAATTTGTCTCAAACGCCGTAACCTGTTGTTGGAATAGAATACTGGAAACAAACACGAGAAGGAGAAGGAGCATCAGTCCTGTCGTGTGTTTTATAGCCTTTATCGTTCAAAGCACTTCTAGCATTTCATTTCCTAAGGATTGCTATTCAAATAGCATATTTATAGTAGCGGAATAATTGTGAACAACAGCAAGTTGATTATTTTGATAGAATTGAATTATTTGGGAGACAATCTGTTAGTGTGCTTAGGATAGTGATTGAAATCTGACTGCATAACTGAGTTACATTTTGTTGATATGTTTCGTAGACATTGTAGAGATATGGGTAATTGCTTCTCTGCATCACCGCGTCAGTCATCTCATTCACCGGGTATTCACAATGAACATAATTCTCCGAAATTTCCTGCTGATCGCGACAGCATGGAACCACTGAAAGAGGCAAACTGTAGCGAAGCGCTTAGTCCACGAAGACAAGAAAATCATGGCTTACAAGGTCTTCAATTATGATACAGTTTTGGAGTTAACAAAAATTAAATGAAGTTAGAATTGTTTGCCAAATGAATGATGAAAAAAATAAATTTTGGAAATTTCTCATCCCGCGTTTCTCGTTTCTCGATTATTCTGCTTTCAGAACCAACTCTTGGTAAAGAAGTCTTGGTTGCTTTGTACGCTTATGAATCACGAGCAGATGGCGATCTCAGTTTTAGAAAAGGCGATGTTATGTATTTGTTAGATCATAGGTCAGTTTATTTGTGTCATTGTACAGTAACTTTTTTTTTTTTTTTTTGGAGGCTTGGTTAATTTTTTTATAAGGATTATGGAAACAGTCTTTTACTCAAATCATAATTTCAGCAACTCAGATTGGTGGTATGTAAAACATTCAAAAGGAGGTACTGGGTACGTTCCACGAAATTTTGTCGCAAGACAACAAACAGTAGAGAGTGAAGAGTAAGTTCGTTTTTGCACTATGCGATTTCTGACTTTTACACGGTTGTTAGTCGCTTTAATTTCCTTTCCATCATGATGGCACGCTTGATTTAGGTAATTGCGACTACGATTTCAGGTATGCTAGATTTTCACGTGCCATTTTTAAATGTTGCATTCATATGATTTAGTTATAAACTGTTTTTTCATGACCCGCGATTTTCATAGATGATTTTAATGTCTTTCAGGTGGTTCGCCGGTCGAATTGCGCGCAATCGAGCAGAAAGATTAGTTTTAGCAAGTAATCTTCCGAAAGGAACATTTCTTATACGTGAGCGAGAAGCGGATACTCGAGAATACGCGCTCACGATTAGGGATTCAGATGATCAGCGTGGAGGTACTGTGAAACATTACAAAATCAAGCGGTTCGTATTCTTGCTTAGTTTGTTTGTCTTGTTAGAATATTATTGATTATAGTACAAAGCTGTAGCACGATTGTGGAAGCTTTTCACAATTACCTCATTTCTCATTTCTTGCTATTTATTCTAAGCTAAGGTAGATTTTAAATTGTAAACTGTTCGTTATGAATTAGTCCAAAGACTCGAGTACCGTACATTTGTATAATTCCATTCAGATTGGACGGCGATGCAGGTTTCTTTATTACAACGAGGCGAACTTTTGCAACTCTCAGAGATCTCGTCAGCTATTATTCAGGCAATCAGTTTAATTTATATATCTTGTTTTATAGCGACATCGGCATTAATCGTGATATATGTTATTTAATATTTCTTCTAATATTTTGGTGCTTTTTTTAGAGCAGTGTTTTTTGTTATAGAAGTGGCTGATGGTCTTTGTTGTCAGCTGTCGTTTCCGGCACCGCGTATTGCTCCAACCCGTCCAGATCTTTCTCATGATACTCAGCAGGTTGATATTTTCCGATTTACTGTAAGATCATTATTAGAAATGACTGTTTTCATTTTTTCTCTTTTCTTAGTATTAATTGAAAAAAGGTAACATTCATTCTCTTGCTTCAGAATTGGGAGATTCCGCGAAATCAGCTTCAGTTAAAACGAAAGTTGGGAGATGGAAATTTTGGTGATGTATGGTATGGTAAATGGCGAGGTATGGTAGAAGTGGCTATCAAAACAATGAAACCTGGAACAATGTCACCCGAAGCATTTCTAGGGTGATTATGCATAACTGTAAATGATACACTTAGTCAGCGTTAATCAAATTTTGAAGGGAAATGTTCATGTTTTTCTTAAATGAATGATCTTAATTCCACACTGAAAATTAGATTTCATTATTTCTTATCAAATATAGTTTTTATCTAATAACCAATATCAAGTTATAATTTGCCATTTTTTCTTTTTTTTGCACTGTGCTCTATACTTAAAAAAGAAATTTCACCAGTAATTTCAGCGAGGCCCAAATCATGAAGCAATGTGACCATCCTAATCTTGTTAAATTATATGCTGTTTGCACGAAAGAAGAACCATTTTATATTATAACTGAATATATGGTGAACGGAGCATTGCTTCATTATTTGCGTAACGAGGGTAGCAGTCTCACTTTGCAAGCTCTTGTAGATATGTGTGCACAGGTTGGATTTTATGAAATGATTTTTATAATATTGTTCTGGTCTTTTTCATGTTTCGTTATTCTTTGCGGCTTTTTATTATTGGTAACTGTGTCTTTATCCCCTCAGCTGGTATCACATTTCGTCACTTCTGTTAAAACCAAATAAAACATTTCTTTTTAAGGTAGCGAACGGTATGATGTATTTGGAAGAGAGGAAATTAGTGCATCGAGATCTTGCTGCGAGAAATGTATTGGTCGGTGACAAGATTTCTGGAGTTCCCGTTGTTAAAGTATGCAAATTTTATTTTATTCTTATTTCTCACATTGCTTGACTGAACAGTAACAATGCATTAAGTTTTATTTACTTTTTAGGTTGCTGATTTTGGGTTAGCACGAAAGCTAATGGAAGAAGATATCTATGAAGCAAGAACAGGAGCAAAGTTCCCGATCAAATGGACTGCGCCAGAGGCAGCAACTTGCGGCAATTTTACCGTGAAGTCCGACGTTTGGTCATACGGAATTCTGTTGTATGAAATCATTACGAAGGGTCAAGTACCTTATCCAGGTAATTTAAAACAGATTTTGAAAAATTGGAAAATATTTTTCTTCTAAATATTGAAATTTCCTCCAGTGTTCAGGTAACTAAGATTTTTCGAAGATATCATTTTACGGGTTTCGTTCTTTTTATTCATTTTGACTAGATAGAAGTGAAATGTGGTTTGTTTTTTAAGCAATTACAATTTGGGTCATACTAATGAACTTTTAATTTGGGTTTTCAGGAATGCATAATCGTGAAGTAATTGAGCAAGTGGAGTTGGGTTATCGCATGCCAATGCCGCGTGGATGCCCAGAACAAGTATACACTGAGGTTATGTTGAAGTGCTGGGATAAGGTACCATACTTCATTAATTTTTTGAAATATTTTTATTGCATTTTCTCAAAAAGTATTTTTTAGTTTTTAAAAATCAATGTTTGAGGTTTTTTTCATTTCTGATACTTTATTTTTTGCATCTAATAAGTAGGAATCATGGCTTCAGGTACCTGATCGGCGACCAACTTTCGATTATCTTTTTCACTTTTTCGACGATTATTTTGTAAGTTCGCAGCCGAGTTACGTACCACCGTCACAAAATTAATCAGCTAATGGTATCCGGTTTCACATTGATTGTTTCTTTTTTCCTTTTTCTTCATGCAGAGCTTTAAATTATTACTATCATCTTCGAGATAACCATTTGATTCGTTATGGTTGACATCGTTTTTGAAGACAATATTTCCCAAAGAATCTGTCAAATTATGTTTCTAAGATGTAACAAACAACAACAGAGAGTTTGTTTATAGATCACAAAGGTACGGTGTTTCATTTAATTTATTTTTGATTCGGTTTTTCTATTATTGAAAATGTTTTATTCATCTTTTATGCTGACCTCTTTTTCTTAGGTAGTTTTGTTCTTCCTTCATCGAACATATCTGGAATTTTTAAATTTTGACAGATGAAATAAATTTACTCTCGCAACTCCAGTTAGTGCAAAGATGTTTCTGGTTAGCGATATATATATGTTTCGTATATTTATATACCTCATAAAATCTTGTATACTCCAGTTTTCAAAGTTAATTGTTGTATAATTTGCATATGTTTGTATTTTTTACTTTGATTTATTACATTGGCATAACTTTTTTGCAGCCTTTTTCGTTGATAATAATTTAGTCTTATCAGTTCCTTTTATTCAACCTTTTAAGGAAAAAACGGACGAGTAAAAAATTTTAAGATCATTTTTTATATTGTTTTTAATCACCTTGGCATTATATATTACTTACATTTACGAGATTATTGCTCGTCCATGTTCTCAATTTGCTCTTTTTTATGTCAGTTGCGTTTACATTG
Organism: Mansonella perstans; assembly: GCA_037074765.1. NCBI lineage: Eukaryota > Metazoa > Nematoda > Chromadorea > Rhabditida > Onchocercidae > Mansonella > Mansonella perstans. The sequence continues at coordinate 113,984 of JBAMDO010000152.1, forward strand.
AATACTTTTTCATTATCGTTTCCATGACTTAATTTATAAGTGGGGTCGATTTGAGATTATCTCATTCAGATTTCTTTCTATTGCTATCAGTCGTACATTGTATGTTTCTGATATAAATTGTTGCATTATCATTAATTTTTTTTTGTGTTATTTATTTTAACATTATTCAATTTCCTTGTTTAGACGAAAGTATTCACATATTCAGTAAAATTGCCTTATCTTGCATTTAGAAAAAAAATAGTGTCGTATGATTACGTGATATTTATGCTCGTTTTTAAATTTTTGTCAGTTTTCAAAATAATTCAAGAGTTTGGAAATACAGAAAGAGAAAAAACGAAAAGTTTGAAAACGAGCAGTGTTAATTCTTTTAGGTGGAATGGAGAGTGCACCATTCGATCTTGATTTGGATGGGATATTAACAGACCCACACACAGATCTGATGTTATCCGGTGGCAGTTCCGCAGGTGGTTGCAGTCCATTTTTGGATGATGGTTTTAATTTTGTGGGAAATAATTCGGAATCAAATGGGTCATCGATAGTGCCGTATTTAAATAGTCCAAATATTTTATTGGATAGCTTATGCTCGCAATTAGATGTGCAAGAGAATATTGTTGAAGAACATTCTTATGCGTCTGTACGGAGTAAGTTTTCGTTGGGACAAATGGATGAGTTTTTATTACATAATTGTTTTTAACCTGCTATTCTTTAATCATTTTTGCGCAAGCTTGCAGCTACTATCAATCATCTTAGTTGTGAAATAAATCTTTGAAATTTAAAAATCAATAGTTCTCAGCTGATTACAGCTCGTTTTCAGCAGAATCAACCACATCCTCGATCTATGAGAGAAACAGCTCCGAGGCTTCATTTCTACAAAACACGGAGGAGCAGTTTGACTTACTTCAAGTACTTTTGCATTTGCTTCACTATTCTAGATTTCATTTCCATCATATTACTTCTTTAGTTTTTTCATCATTTTACTTCTTTAATGCCTTAAAGTAGATAAATTCCTGGAGATTGGAACAATGAGCGAAACTTTTTATCACTTCTACAACGGAAGATTAAATCAGATGTATTTCTCATAATTCAGCGTCAATTGGATGTTCTGGTTATTGACAGTGTTCATTTATCTCTTTGGAGTATAATTTAATGTTTTTTTATTTAGAGCATAATTTACTTTAATGTCCCCTAGAGCATTAATAATTTAATGTCCGATATTTAAGGAAGCAAGTAGAGAAATCCTTGAAGATTGGAACTATGAGCAAAATCTTTTACCACTGCCACAAAAAGAAAAAAAAACAGGTATGTTTCATATAATTTAGCCATCATTTGGGTATTTCGATAATTAACAACATTCATATATCTCTTTAGAGCATACTTTAAAAGCAGTTTATTCCACTCCGGTTATTTCTATGCATAAAACGAATCGGTTCAGTATAACTGAGATTAACAAGAAGACACGACCATCAATTACTCGAATAGGTTTGGGAGGTATTTTTTTGGCATTCTCTCATCTTCATGCAATGTTCTCTTATCTTTATGCAATCTAAATAGCTCTTTTTTTTGTTTAATGTACTATATTAGCTTTTTAGTGTTTTCAAAAGCTAAATTTAAATTTAAGCAGATGGTGGAGTCAGTGAGAATTCTTTTTTCATAATAATCGCTTCTTTGGCGATATCTTTAGATAATTTAGATAAACGAAAATACCCACCGCTTATATTGACTGAAGAAGAGAAGAAATTGTGTAAAAAGGAAGGGGTTCGATTGCCAGAATATTACCCTTTGACAAAAGCAGAAGAAAGAGAACTGAAGCGTATACGCCGAAAAATCAGAAATAAACACTCAGCTCAAACAAGTCGCAAAAAAAAACAAGTAATTCATTGTTGGATCCTTTACTTTCTTTTTTTACACTCTTTATATCTTGGCTGAACTACCAAGCTTTTAGGATTATATTGAAGCATTAGAAGACCGTGTGGAGAATTGCACTCAAGAGAATGAGGAACTGAAGAAACAGGTATCTTTTTTAGTTGCTCTGTTTTGCAGTTTTCTTCGTTTATCGTCGTTAAGTTGTCCTCAATTAAGAAATTGAGAATTTTTACATGGTTTTACTGCAAGATTTTACATCACTATGAAGTACGAGAGTTATTCTTTTTTCTTTTCAATACGTCATATAAATTTTTCATTTATTAAAGTTTTCAGAAACGTGCTTGATGATTTACGAAACTCTGGATGAAATAATACCAATCAATTTCAGGTGGAACATTTGAAAACATTAAATTCAACGTATTTATCGCAACTACGAAAATTGCAAAGCATGGTTGCTAATGGATCGAAACGAAAGGTACATGCTGGTACCTGCCTTGCAGTGTTGATGCTTTCAGTTTGTTTGCTCGTTGCACCAAACCTATCACCTTTGTCGAAAAAGCGTAATGAAGAAGAAGCAGAACAAATTACAGTGTCATCATCAGCTCAACTATCAAAACGAACTGCTGTCCTTGCAGGTCTGTTATTTATGGTAATTGCATTTAACGAGAACAATGAACCAACAAAAATAGTTCTGATATATTAATGTGACTAGCAAAGAAATTAAATGGAAGATGAAGTCATGTTGATTCGTTATCATCATTAAAGGTGATAAGTAGTATGTTAGAAATGAGAATTACTATTTCGAGAATTATTTTCAAATGTGACGACGTAATTCGGGATGTTATTTCATTCGGAGTTTTTTTTTTTGGTCTCTTGGATCAACTTTGGAAAACTTTGGTGTCTTGGATCAATATCGTTGAAAATAATAAAAAATATTTCAAGGACGTTCGAGATCGCTTCTACAATTCGTGAACTCTGTTACGGATAAATTTGCAGTTGATTTTTGCGGTGAAGACGAAGAATATGAAGATTCATCTGCTGCTAAGTTTGTGTCCCTTTTCTCTTTTTCTGAATAGAAAAACATTAACTGTCATTAAGTTATATGGAAAAAAAAAGTTATATAAGATCTATGTTGTATTATATCTCTTTCTAAAGATGGTATTTAGTTTGGAGGATCAACCAGTAGCATTCAAGAATAATTCATTAAAACGGAAAGAAAAGCGCGTTACATTTTGGAATGGCAATGTAATGGTGAAAACGCAACCACATCTTAGTGAGATGGGAAGCAGCGCTGTTCCAAATTATAAATGTGTCAGAATCAAAAATTGCGCAGAAAAACGAAAAGTTTTATCTCAAGAAAGACTATGTCCAGTTTCACCAGACAATAATAAACCGTGGATACGGACAATGAGCAGTGCGGAATATAAGCATGCAAAATTATCTAACGGCTCAATGCTTCATGTCTATACAAATCCTGGCAGTTATGTTTCAATGGATTCAAAACGTTACAAAATACAACGAGCGTGAATGATTAAGTTACAAATGGTGATAACAAGGTTTCAAATTTACAAGTAGTGATAACAGAGCTTCAAATTTTACTAATAGTTTTGAAGAAAATTTTTTTTTCGGATTAAAGATGAGAGTCTTAACCCAAATCTAATATTGGAATAATTACCCTCGATTAATGCGGATAAAACGAAATTTTTTTTAACTGTATATCATTAGACATATCGAGTAAGTGCAGTGAAAAAATATGTTTTCATGTTCATTTTTTTGAATTCGGCCTGCTAAGCCATACCGTGCTTTCAAATTATGTGACATTTTTAAATAAATTTTTAAAGCTTTCATTTATTTCGCATAAATTCAATGAAAATACTTGGCTTTTTGATTTTTTTTTACCTGATTTTAATCAAAATGGTGGGATTTGAATTTGGAATTCATATTTTCAATCAATTAATTTTTCCATTCATTCTTACCGGTTGGATCATACAGCTATTCTAGTTTGTTTTAGAATTCTCACTTTGTTTTTTTGTTTTGAAGTGGTATTTTATTCTGCCGTCTCCTTATCTGCTGTTCATTATGTGATATTTTTCTTTTCTGTCGATATCTTTTTGTGTTTTTACTTGGGTGGTACTTCGGTGATTTTTCAGACTTATAAAATCACTGATTTTTCAGTGGTTGCTAACCAAAATAAAATTTTAATTCTTAGTCTGCATCATATAATCTGCAAATATCTAAACCTAAATTAGATTTTCAATTCAAACTTTTTATTACCAATTAATGATGGAAATCAGTAAAGGTTATGTGTATGGATATTTAGGTCAGCAGGAAGAATTTGAAATCGCCACATTCACGAAGGTTTACTACGCTTTTTATTTACCGCACTGATGCTATAGGAATAGAGAATCCCGTCATTATTTTTAGAAAGGAGCAGGTTATTCAGTTTTTTCGAGTTACGTGTTTAATTCGTTTTTATGTAATATTCATTTACATAAAATTGAAAATAGGAATTAAATAAATGTTCCATTTCTAGTAAGATGTCATCGAATTCCTGGATGATTGCTACCAGTAATATATGGGATATTTCTTGTTTTCATCTTTTGCCGTAATGAAAGAAGCGGAAGGGCGATACATATCGTTGTTATCACAGTTATCTCATCTAGTGATGAGAGGTATAAATTAAGTGGAATTTATTACCAAATGCATTTAAAGTCGATCTTTCGTGGATACATGCAATTGAGGAAACTTAAAGCTATAATATCAGTGTTCCCTATGTCCTTTGTTCTCGAGAGAGAGAGAGAGTTTAGAGTTTTCAGTCTTCCAGTTTTCGTGCATAAAACTGAAATTGTACTGTTTCCCAGATAACGTAATATTGAATCCAAAGAGAAACTAGGAAAATGTCCGCAATTTCTCCAGAAGATTTGAAGTTTCTCATAAGAAAAGAAATTTTTCTTGTATTCTGCAGGTCAATTCAAATTCTTACGTTATATGACAAGGGTTTCTTTATCAAGTGATAGTTTAATACGGCTATACTCTCTTGTGTTATTTAGATAGACACTTGTTATCTTTGCTTTTCCGAAGGCTTCAGTAAAAGAATGAGAATATATTCGATGATTGAGGAAATCAACTGAGAAGTCGTTTTCAGATTCGGTTATTGTAATTTTGGAGCAGAAAATTTCGTTTTGTAGAAGCTTGCAGTGGTATTTTCACAAAAATACTTACAGGCAAATCTTCGTGCGTAAAAGTCTAAACTTTTCTATGTTTGAAATTTGGTTATTTCTACAAAATAGTTGGCTGCATGTACTTATGAATATGAGAAGAGATTGTAGCAAGAGTATAAATACAGCCTTGGAATATAAGTCAAAAAGGCATGTAGCCTATATCCTTTATCACACATAAAGTTTATTTGAATTTATGTTAATCATAAATTTGAAATTTATGTATTAAAACATCTTGGTGATAACTGTTGATTTTTGGGATGAAGCAGCTTTGAATCTCTTCGAAATCAATTTGAAAATATGGTTACAGTCCTCAGAATAGGTTTCCAATGAATCCTTTAATTTTCAACTATTTTTTTAAGGCCTATTTCTTGAGAAAATTTTTAGAACAATGTCATACGTAATTGGATTAGTGTCATAGCTTGGATATGACAAAAATGATAGTGTCATTGTAATAAAATAAAAATTCCATAATCGCGATGGAGCGAATGTAATCCATTATTATTGAATCACTTTTATAACGAACGTCATTGCTATATTTTTTTTTTGGTATTATTATTTTTATAATATTATTATGATTATGATTACAAAGATGAAGCGAATTGAAGAGTTAAGAAATATATTAAGAATTACATATAATGGTAAATACTTCAAGTCAAATTACCAATGTTTTGAAATTAATCAATAGATGTCATTTGTGATGGCTTATTAAAAATGCAATCACATTCAGTTTTAAAACACACGGATTTTTTTATTACAATTTTAAATACAGTCCTTTGCAATTTTAATTTAAAATATTCATTTGTTTGTTAATTAGTACTCTACTTCTAATTTAAAAATATTTTTAATTAGTATTCAGTCAAACTAAACATCAGTTCAATTTCTTGACTGTTTTTTCGTCTTGTTTCATGGCACAATCAGCTCATTTTTAAAAACATCTGTCGAATTTGCTCAAATTCATTTCACTTAGAATTGTCTGGACAATCAATAATTTTTTAATAATTCTTCGTTTATTAATAAATTACTCTTTCATTAACGAGATTTCTGAGTAAAAGTCAACAATAGTTATGAAGAAGTAAAGCTACCCTGTAAGTGGAATAAAAGAGTATTACTGCTAGTCTCTCTAATAATGCGCAAGGGAGTTTTTTTTTTCCTGTTTTTGAAAGCTTAAAAATGTAATTTATCGGTATAGTACTTAAAGGAATGCAAGCGAGTAAGGAAAGGCTAGTTGCTTTGTCGTCATTATTATTGATCATTGTTGATTGTCACAGCATTATTATCCATAATATATACATGTTATGGGTAATAATCTAGCATGAAGAATTTAAAGTAATTTATTAAAACATATTTGCAGAGAAATGTAGTGATATCTTTGCAATACGTTACATCATTGGATGATGGGCCGATCATTACTGTTGGTGCGATACCCTTGAGCATCATTAACATCAAATGATATCGCAGCGATAACCTAGATCTGCTTTTCTAGTTATCATTGTACTAATTCATTCATCGTTATCCTCTACAAGGAATGAATGGTTCATATTTTGTTACACTAATTTCTGCCTTACTATTTTTCCTTTAAACATTCTTTACGATTAAAATTACATATCTCTAATATTCGAAGAATTCTCTTTTTAATTTTATGATAATATTTTCGTACCAGAATGATTAGAAATAAAAGCTTTAAAGAGATAAAAATTATTTCAGAAAACAAAAGGTTTGAAATTAAAATAAATCGTTCCTTTCAAATTTCTCTGAATGAGTTTGAAAATCTTAGCAAATATTTTGTGCAAATGGATAAAATTAATGCAACACGAGACATTTATGTCGAAACATTGAACATAAGATGCTTAAACAAGCTTCATCGATTCTGGCTATTAATTGTTAGCATTAGGTTAGAAGCTACTGATAGTCGACTGATGTGTGAAATCGTACAATTTGGCCAAATTTGATCAAATCGAATTCATAGTTCTTCATTTTCTATAACTTTTGTGAAAATACTCCTTCAATTAATACATACCATGTATTTGAAATTTTAATATTTGACATCAGTTTTGCTTAATTATCACTGCCCTTCTGATGACGAATTTTCACTGCATTATCAAGCAGTTATTTTCAAAGTTGCTAAGCCTTGAATGCAGTTTTTCTAGTAATATAATAGCAAGGATCTTTTGAATGATAGTTTGCGTAAGACAAAGTATTTCTTTGTAATTAGCAGTTAAGTAGTCATTATATAGCGCAATAATTAATTTGTTCATTCTAGGTTTTTGAATGTCCATTTTAACTTCTTCACCAAGTGTTGATTAGATTTTCTGAAGTTGAAGCATGCAGTGTTTTAATAGTTTTCTTAGACTTGAATTTGAAGGTTTTTAAACAATCACTATTTCTGATAAACTGTTGATATCAGCATTTCTATTTTCTAATTTTTTGATAAATGATACGATTTCCACTTTTTTTACTTTTTTTGTAAAAAGAGAAAAATTCAGTTTTTTAAAAGTTCACTTAAAATTGATGGATGGACTCTTTTTTTCTAGGCTGCATCAAAAAAATTACTGTTTGCTTCCATCTATAATTATTGCAACTTCTTGTTGTAGATTTATATCACGAAGATTTCTCAAACAATCTTAGTTTGATACTTCAGATCACTTTTTCCAATGTGAGAGTCTCTGCACCGCAAAACCATCCTTCCTTTTTTGTTTAAGTAGTCGCAGAGAGAATACCCTAATTTAGTTATTGCTGATTCAGGTTCACATTCAGATTAGAAGCGAATTGCAACGAAAGAGTTTGCGTTTGTAACTGCTGCTTGGTTATGTTTGTCCGTTACTTCACTTCTCTATATTTTTCACAAATATAAAAGAGTTGCTTCTTTATTCTGCGAATAATTTATGCCTTAACCGCAAATACTGTGTACTTCACACCTCAATCTTTCTATCTCATTTGCAAAAAGTCCAACAAGAATTTTAGTTTTTCAGAGAAGTTCGCATTGTTGAACATATCAGGAAGATGCTCAGAGAAGAACAAGGTTAAATGTCGTGGATGGAATATGAGGAGTTGAAGCAATATATTATCATTGCTGGTGCCATTTTACTTCTGTTCATTATATTCACTTTAATTTATTATATTTTCAAGAAAACGAAAACATTCTCTATTGTATTCCCCGTGTAAGTTCTTAATTTCATTGTTTTTTAAATTTCAAGATGATATTTCAGTCTGTTTTTAATCTTTATAATGGAAAAAGTGAACAGCTGACTGGAAATATAATTCAAGTATCAGCATAATACATTTGTTTGATTATTTCTACTCACTTTCCACAACTTCTTTTGAGAATGATAACGATTGTAATTAAAGTTTTAGATCAAAGCCAAATAACGGTAAATCTACGTTGCCAGGTACCGATGATAATGCAATGGGTGATGGAAAAAATGTATATGTTGAGTTGAAAAAGAAAACTACCAGAAATTTGAACGTATACAGTTTGGAGAATGAAAGCGGACTAATCTAATTCAATTCATGATTTGTATTTATTTTAAAAAATCAATTGTACAATTTAATTTTTTCAAATTATGCTAAGGTAAAAATTGCAGTGCAACCTTAATAATATGGCCTTCATTTTGGAGTAACAGTAAGAGTATCATTTTTCACTAATGCCAGATCCAGTAAATATTTCGATTTTTATAGCAGTGTGAGTTTTCATATTGATCATTTGTTCTTTCTGAAGCGTTTGAATAATGATAAATGAATGTAAGATATTTTGGTGAACTTACTACGACATATCGTCAGCAAACTTGTTCTGATTATAGTTAAAAGAATCATTTGAAATAAATAAATGCTCCTCTCGCTATAAAATCTTTCTCATGAAAGAATGGAAGACTTTCTGCTATTCTCTTCATTGATTTTTTTCCAAAATTTGCTTTAGCGTAATCGATCAATTGTTTAAAATATTTTCAAAAGATTAAATCATCCCTTCATTAAGCTAATGTTTCCTGATAGAAAATGAATCTTTGCGTGATTCCAATAATTCTTTGAGTGATAAATTATTATTTTTTATTATTATTGAAAGAAGGGAACTGAATTTTGATTTTGTGAAATGTCTTCCTTTACTTTTGCCAAAACGCATCATTTGTTGTTATCGTTATCAGAGTTTTTTTAATCAACAACTTTACTTTACTTCAAATGATTGCAAAATGCGACACTAAACTTTAATGGAATAATAAATAACTTTAATGAATCAAACAGATCAACCTATTGTTAAACATTAACTTGTTCTTTTCTGTGTGAATATGTCAATATCAGCTCGCATTATTTCTAGCATCATTGTTGCAGTTCCTCATTATCACTCTTCTTCAGTAGCGTCAGAACCTCCCAATATCACTCTGGTCGCAGATAGAAGGAAGAATATCAGTGCAAGTGAACATGCAAACAACGCACCCACTGCTACTCCCATCAATATCGGCTTTTCTTAAAACAATATTTTCAATCATATTTGGTTCTAGTTTAAGTCAGGGAATTCTTAGAAATTGATAGATATTACAAGAAGTGGTAATCAACTGATCTGAATTATTACGTCCAGACTTGTTCATGGGAAATGCGAAAAAGAAAAATAGCTCAAAGAAAAAAAAAACAATTAAAAGCATCTGATAGGAAAAGCTCACCAAAATTTGTTTTGCCTTTTTCACCTTTTGGACCACGTGGGCCCGGTGGACCAGGTGGTCCTTGTTCACCCGGCGGCCCTTTTTCGCCTTGCAGTCCTGGAGGGCCTCTTGGACCTGGTGGACCCTGCGGTCCTTTCTTACCTGGTGGACCTTCTACAATATCGTCTGCAAACCGTCGAATTCTTCGGATATGATACGAAGTGCTCACATCAAATGGTTTGATGTCTCTCTGGCACAAAATACAGCGCTAAAAGTTCTTCGCATGAAAACATACATTTAGCTTATTATTAGTTAAAACTAATTTTGAGTTTGAATTTGAGTTATGAATCATTAACAATTTTTTTTTAAAAAGGAATAGGAATTAGCGTCTGGCTGATCGAAGAAAGTCTCAACAAGTTATGAAACGATCCGCTGAAATGTGGGAAATAGGTGCGCATATGGAAATACCAGGGTTAAATATAGGGACTCATATTATAAGCATCTGCTTATGTTACAAACTTACTACACATTCAATTTCCCCCAGATTTTTTCAATCTAAAAACTGAAGACATAAAATTGTCTGCTATCCAACGGCTGTTGATGGAAGTTTCTACAAGCATCCTTAATTATCCTCATTTATTTTGAAAACTTAGAATTGCAATAAATGAGTAAAGCTTACTAATTTGATCAAATAAATGGTTAAAATAAATGAAATAACTGCCAGTCGCATAAATTCCTTAATGCTGAAAACAATTTATGATGAAATTTGTCTCTTTTACATGAAATTATAGTCACCATATGAAATAGTAAATGCTCTGCTTTATACTTTCAATCAATATCTCTCAATAAAACTTTGAAACATTAAAATAACCACTTATGAAATGAAAAGCAAACCACACAACACGTCCAGCGATCTCAATAAAAAAAATCAATGACTGGCAGATACGATGATTTTGCGAAGCAAAAAATGATGAAAATCTGCATAATTAAAATCAAATTTTTGCATTTTCAGACTTCACTCCATGTCTTGAATCAATTATGATAGTGGCAAAAGTTGTTTCACTTAAAGAGATTATAGGAATTAAAGCTAGAATTGTTGATCTTTCTGTTTAGTTAGCTCTCCCTTTTCTTTTTACTGTTTTATGGGCCATAAGACTCATTCGAATCATTGAGAAAAAGGAAAAATATTGAATTTATACTTTTAATCGATATGATATGATACTGAATTCACTGACCTATCTTATTTCTTCAATATCAAAGGGCAGTATTTAAATGGCTTGCTTTCACCAGTGGTTTCTTCAACATTACTTCGGATTGAGTGCCAATACAACGATTTCTTTTCTAAGCTGATTATATCAGTCTTTCGATTTTTGAATGATTTCTTCGATATCGTTAAATGATTGGCAATCTGCTGCTAACTCCCTAAAAAGTTATAGCAACTCTTCTCGCCATCACAGCTACTTTCCATTCTCTAGCATACATCTTCAGCGAAATGTATATGAAATAGAAAAAGTATTTTCCTATAAATTGACATATTCACAGGAAAGCATCTCTTGATTACAAATTTTTTTTGTCACGAGTTTCTTCTCCTTACGTAATAATCGATTTGCTTTGCGAAGCATCATCAACAAAACCAATGGATTTTATCACGCTTTTTTCCACAAATTCATAAAGCTTTCGTGCAAATTTAGCATGAATTGAAGTTATTCAAAAAATTTTCCGATAAGAACAATGAGTTTCGAAAGTGAACTTCACTTGAGACAAATGAAAAACGACGGGTGAAATGAAAGAGAATTCTTTTACTACAAGCTGTAAGCGCTCTTTTGATAAGCAGTCGTTATTGCCTTAAGTAAAAATATACTGTTAACTAATTTGAATAGCATTTTTTCGTATATTAATTTACAGTAATATTTGCTCATCTATCCATGTTGTTAATCTACCGGGAAGAAAGGAGGAATTTGATTTGTATGAGAGTTTATCAGTAGTTTATTTAAAATGACATCATCAGCATTATTAGTAATATCAGGAATAATATTGATGGAATTTGTTTTAGCAATCAGTCGTAGTTTATCCATGTTCCTTTCTGACTCGATCAGCAACAGCAGCAACGAGAGCTGCTTCACGGCCACTTCCATCTTCTGACAGCATTAATTGGTACTGAAGTTTTTGCTTCTTCAGTGAAATTTTTAACGTAATTCAGACTTTTTAGATAATAAGAAAAACACCTCTTGATTCACTGTTTGCATTGCTACTGAATAATAGAAAGAGGCTCTCATCAAGAGACACAACAGAGCTTGCCTAAATTTAACTGAAAACTTTTTGAAACTTGAAAGAGAAGGGAGTTCAAACTGATAAAATTTAAAGCCTCGCAGAAGCTCGAGCATACGTCAAGATTTTTCGGCAATAAATCATTGATTTTTGAATCAAGAATTTTGTCGAATTTCGGATGAAACCGATATACTGATCCATCTACTCCTACTGTTACAAACTTCTTCTGCATACGAGTCAAAATGCATGATACACCAGCTGCAGTGAGATATGCAGCCCTAAAAACGGTTTGCTTCTACTCTTTAGTAATTAGTAAGTAGTAACTTTTACTCCTTAGTAATTAATAATTAATAGTAGGAATTAATAAGCTGACAAAGAAAAACTGTTTTGAAAGTGACAAGTTTGATTTAACTGATTAACATTTATCAAATTATTAGTGACATTTATCAAATTATTAGTGACATTCAACTGATTAACATTTATCAAATTATTAGTGACATTCATCCTAATTTTTATTTCTACTGATTTATTCGTTAAAGATTTACAATGCATTTAAAGCTGAAATCTTTAGATAAAAAATGAAGTTGAGATTATTAATTAAGTTAGTATGAAGAATGTCACAAAAAACAATTGAGATTATTTTCTGTAAGAAAAAGAAGTAAGACAGCAAGATGAATGAAGAAAATTATTTGGAGATTATAAATTAACAACTGCAAAGCAAAAAATGAGGAAACAGATTGATAGAATAAAAAAGTGCCGTGTGCTAATCACTTCGCAAACGTATGCCACATGAAAGCAATCGCTATCACTGATCTTGTTTATTCCGATCTGTTGCAGAATTTGAAGTGTCCTTCGTAAATCCCCAAGGCCTTTTTGCCTGAATAAGCCTTGCTGTAGGTTTTTAAAAAAACGAGAGATTGATAAAAACTTACGAATAACAGTGAAAATTAAGCTTTTGTTAATTTGATTCATGTTATATAAATCATTCAAAGACAAAAAAATGAGCGAAGTTTTAATTTTGCTGAAACTTTTCGTAAACTTTGATTCAAATGAATGAAAACCATTTGATAATTAAGAAATGATATCAAAAGGAAAGTAAGGAAAAATCGAACTCCTCAATGTCGGAAACAAATTTAGTTGGAAAACAGTCTGGCTTTGAAATGGCTTCATAATCACCATCGAAAAGCATGTTTTTTTTGCCAATTTTAAAAGAACGCAGCGCACAATCTCTCCCATGTACATCCCAGATATCATCTTCTCAAAGCTTCAAATATGTTCTATGAATTTTAAATGATACATTTCAATGAATTAGAGAAAAATAAGTTTCTAATCTCATAAAATTGAATATGTAGAGAAAATAAACTCACAGATGTTTACCAGGATTGATGGATCTCTGATCGACATCCCTATCAAATTCTGTGAGAAGAAAATCTATGCAGCCATTATCTCCAAAGGCACCCCACTCCATATTTATGATCATCTAAGATGCATTTTGATATGGTAATCAAAAAATAACCCTCTGAAGGTGCAAACTTCGGAATTGTTTCCTTTTGAAATGCAAAGAATTAATGAAATTAATTGCAACAAACTTCTTTTGGATATTTGTCCTTTTCAAATCCATATTTTTTAAATTTTGGACAGTTGGAAAGCTTTTTCATGTAGCAAGCATTTGTGCCAGTTCCGAGAATAACGCCAATTTGACAAGTGTTGTCTTTAAAGGCACATGCCATCAGTGTGCCAACTGTATCATTAAGTAGCGCCACTACATCGATACTGATATCCTGAATTTTTAAAAATTTGTTAACAATATACTAAGTTCTTGAAACAAAATATCCTGTTTAATGGTAAGAATCGTATCATTTTGAATAAGTTATCAGTTGAAGTAGGAAATTTGGTGGGAATAAAGAAAATGAGTGAATAAAAATGGTATGATTTCTCTTCAAAAGTAAAGATTTTGTTTCAATACAAGCAAAAATGTCAAGTAGAAAAGCTGAACATTGTTATACCTTGCGTCGATTGCAAGCTTCTCGGAGGAACTGGACGACGTCTTTACCCTCCACTCCTTTCGCATTGAAACCTTTCGTCCAGCTAATAAGTTTGCCAGTAGTAAGATCTTCCTGCTGTACCGGGAATGAGAATGTGAAACCGAGTGGTAACTCTTTGAGATCTTTCAAGTCATGTTCTTCCAGGAAATCAGCTAAGCACTGGGCAATGTGATCGAACAACTGTAAATCATAGATGACCAAAGTAATATCGATATGACAATAGAATATTTATCTTTGTCTACATTTTAGATTAAACTTTCTTTGCAAACACATCATGCTCGTTTGGTCTTGCTGATTAACTTGAAATTCTTAAAATAAGCACCCTATCGCCCATCGGTTACTATCAATTCTATATCAGAAAAAACATAATAATATAAATTCCCCAATCTAAGAATTTTTAGGAATTTCAGAACACAATGCTCGTACTCGAATCTTGGAAAACCAACAGGCAACAAAAAAACTTTTAATAGTACGGTCGAAATGATATTCTTTAAAGTTCAAGTTTCAGAAAAGTAATATGTTTACCTATTTATCATCCCAATCCTAAATATCTGCTCATTTTTTGATTAGCAAATTGCAAGCCGATTAGTTACATAAAGATAGCGTCATTCCGACTACTGTTTAACCTCTTCGTTATAATTCAAAGATGAAATAACGTATCAGCCCAGCCTGGTTAATTCCTTCTTGAAACCGTTGATTCAAAATATAGCTTTATGACAGATTTATTAAGTCATGAAATTGAAGGTCCTCAATTCAACAAAAAGTTTTTGGAAATAGTTCCTATATTTGAACTCACAGGGAACAAGAACGAAGAGAAGAAATAAAATTCCTCTGCTTCTAATATAATTATGATTTCTTTGAAATTATGGCTACAGTCTAGCAAATTAACTCAGTCTCAGAAAAATGCAATCCATTATTACAACGGTAGCAAAGAGAAAGGCTATATCCCAATTCAAAAGATTTTGTCCATTCTTCTCCGAAAAAAGCTAATTGAGAACGGAACATTTGTGAAGTTCACAACTAAAAAGATTATTCATCATCATGTGTCATTATGAAGCAAATCTCAATCTATCACTTCGAAAAATGAAAAAAAAAAAAAGGCTATCAATGAGAACAACGATAGAAGGAGCATAAATTTGGAACGAATGACATATTCATCAAAATTGATATTTAAATTCTGGATGAAAATAGTTAATTATTTTGTGAATAAAATGTTGGATAATTTAGAAACAAAAATTTGTGCAATATGTGATCTTTTTAAATCAATAAGTCCGAAGTTGTTTTGTCCATTAGCTAATCAACCAATTAATGTTGAATCTAGTTGTCAGTCACTTGATGAGTCGAAGAATCGGATAATAAACTAAAATGTATCTTTATATATGCTAGAATTGGCAAATAGTAACCGCAATAAGCAAGTAAGTTCTGTAATTTTGCTGTTTCTGTTTAATTTGAATAAATTATTTTTATATTTTGATTGCTTCAAGCTGCAATTATTCCCACATTCTTAAAAGAAAATGTAAGATGTACCACTGTGCCAACACCTTCCATAATTTCTTCGGGTATACGATATACTTTCCCAGTCATCTCGGCTACATCATTCTTCAGTTTAATCAGCAATACTCTAAAATTAGTACCGCCAAGATCGAGTGCAAGGAAATCGCCTCGTTCCGTGCCGTTCGGAACTGCCCGAACGAACGATGGTAACATTTTCAGGCAACCTGTATTAGATGAATTCATTCGACAAATATTCTTTTTTGCATTCTCAACTTTCATTTTGAAAAGCACAAAAAGATTTTTAAAGATGTATCTTTGTATCATAAATTATCAGCCATGCAAAAAATTATAATCTTTATGAAACTGCATTTCTGCATTTCAAATTATCGACATCACAATTAACACTTATTAATACGTTGGCATCTTACTAGGTTCATTCCGCAGACCATGGTTCATTTCATCGTCCATGATTTTTGAGACCTTTTTAAGAATGTCATCGGACAATATAAACTTCTCGCATTCTTTCTTGATCTGGAATCCAAACATATCGACCAACAAGTTTTCATTATCTTTTTGATATTTTGGTTTCTGACAAGTTTGACAATTTTTATGACGACAGTAGGTTGAAGAGGATGAAATTGATAATTTAGATTTTACAAGATTTATTTTTTACTGCCAGAAACAAACTAAAATTATTAATATCTTGATCAATAATCATTGTCACTTTTTTATACCTCTGGACGAATTTTGGTCGTTTCCGAGGTCTTCGGATCAGGAATGCCGAACCTACCTTTTGGCATTGAATCTCTGGAAGATTTTCATCAGTTTAATTTTGGAAATAATAAAAACTTTCACAATTCCTATCTGAATTCAAAAAAACTCTTATAATTCTCCCGCACTCTAATCCACTTTCAGTAATCTTTAATGCAATAATTGCAGCAAATGAATAACAACCAGTATGAGACTTCGCAAGAACTGACAGTAATATAAATGAATTGCTGCTTATAAGAATTCATCAATTTATAGCACTTTTTTTCCAAGCTTAATTTGAATATAACAGTTCCTTATGCTTTACATTTAAAATGTAATCAAATTAGTTATAAGGTTGTTATTGCGATATCGCACTACTACGGCCATATATGAAACTGCCATATTATACAATAAACGAATATTAAATTTGAATCCACAGTTTGCGAAGATAACTGCAAATTGGATTCACAGACTAAATTTGGCGAACGGAAGACGTTATATCGTAATTCATTAAAATCGAATCAAATGGAAAAACAATATTTATTACGACGAAATTCGATGAAAATTCATTTTCATTTGACACCTGCAAAGATTCAATTTATTTGAAGAATCGAATAATCATTCGTATTCCGAGAGGAAAAGCACCATAATTGTTCATCATTATCTTACAATTATTCAGATGCAAAGAGCTACTAATATTCCGCATTTATAAAGTTGCAAATCGTTTGAGTTCAACTTATTGCACTTTGCGGGATATCACATCACTTAATTGTATGATTTTATTTATTATGATTGCTTGAGAAAACTGCTAAGTTGATTCAAATATTTTTCGATTTATAAAATCTATAGCACTTTTCTGATAAGTCCAGTTATTTTTAATATTTGGTAATCCATCGATTTCTATTATTATTCAGGTTATTGTTTGACATTCCAATCAATATATATGAAAGAATTTCCATTTTATGCGAAATATTATAAATGAATGATTAAATTGAAAAAAACCTAAATTTCATTTCTTATCAGCTGATAAGAATGTACTTTAAACGTTTCTGGGACATTTATTATTCTTCATGTCAAACATTTAATGATGAATATAACTACATCAGTAATAATAATGAGCAATATAACTTTCCTCAAAGAATCAGAGAAGAGAGCACATAGCTTAGCTTAGTGAAAAACGAAAAATGCTTGCACAAAAAAGACTTAGACAGGATTTTGATCTGATGAATCCATATAAAGATATGATCCTTATTTGCTTCTATCTTCTCCTGTCAAATGATTCACTCTTTTTGGAGAGTTACAATGCCATACAGTAAAGTCAACACTTAGAGGAAAGAAAACTATTAGGAAAATAAAGTAGTATGATTAGCAATAGAAAATGATAAGAAGACTAAAGATCATTTTAATAGCCTTCTCCTTTCTTTCCTTTATTGCCTTTACCATCTTTCGACTTTATTTCTTTTTTTCATCTTTATTCGCATCCTTCTTTACTCCTTCACTTTGTCTTTATCTTTTCATTTTTTGTAGTGAAAGCTGAAAAAAATCATGAAATTGAATTCATGCTTTGAATTGAAAAATGTTTTTTAAAACTCTTCATATTCTAGTTATAAAAACTTAGGAATTACCTTATGTCTATAGGTTATTTAGAGCATAACATTCGCACTAGAGATCCATATAAACGCACATCAACTGGTCATTTGTCTGCACATTGTGTGCCTCAACAACTGCGGCGAAGTGACATCGGGCAAAAGATTTAATACTTCCTTAATATA